>JANBOK010000038.1:0-46305 GCA_027595805.1 Coemansia sp. Benny D160-2 | reverse complement strand
GCCCAGCTTCCTGAGACTGAGGCGTGGCTCGAAGTGCTTGCTGGCAGCGAGCAGACCTGGCTTCGTGCGTTCCTGACTACGCCGATTGTTGTGCAGAACTACAAGTACGAGGCCAGCATTGCACAGCGTGTGCTTGTTCCACAGCCAGGACAGGTTGCTATAGTTGCGCTTGACGCGAGCGGACGCCCCGCGGGTGTTGAGATTACCGATGAAAGTGGATACAAGGCGCTTGACTTTGCGATTGACAGTGACGGCGTCATCCACTTCAATATGCACTCGTCGCCACGCGGTGCCGTTTGCACATTGGAGCTGTTGTTCCGGTGCCAGGCCAGCATGCCGTTTGCGCCTATCCACGAGGTGATGGAGGGCCGCAATGAGCGCATCAAGCGCTTCTACGCCCAGGTGTGGTTTGAGAACAGCAGCGAGGGAATAAAGCTCATCGGGCAGAAATGCTATGGCGCAACACACACCAGTACGCCGTTTGTTGTTGGGTGGGATGATGTAGTTGCGTTCTGCAGCGCAACTGGCGGCATTCCCAGCAGAAATGTTGCGTCGTGGGACGGCGGAAGCACCCAGGCGCCGCTTGACTATGCGATGCGGGCATTCTGGCCAGCGCTGTGCAAATGTCTCATGACTCAGACGTGCGATGGCGACCTGACTAGGCTGGTGCATCTATCAAACGCATTTCGCCTGCTTCCGGGCGCGCGTGGAGGACTGCGCACGGGCCAGACGCTACACAGCGAGGCGCGCATAACCAGTGTGCGCGACGGCGATGCGGGACGCAGCGTGGTAGTGCAGGGCGTGGTGGTTGCGGATGGCTTCGCAGCGGTGGAGATTGTTACATCGTTTTTGTTCCGCGGCCACGCACCAGACTTTGGTTCCAACTTCACACACACACGTGAGCAGCCGGTTTTCCTGACGCTCGACAGCAGGAACATTTTGGCTTTGCTCAGATCAAAGGAGTGGTTTGTTCCGCGATCTGGCAACGGTATCCATGTGGGCCAGACTCTCAGATTCAGTCTGGAGTCGCATCATCGCTTCTGTTCGGCCTCTGCTCTCGCGCACACTGTTTCGTTTGGCGCCATCCACGCCCAGCAGAGCAATGGCGAGTGGACACATGTGGCGGATGTTGACTACGAAAGCAGCGCAGTGCGCCAAAACGCAGTTGTCGCTTTCCTGAAAAGCCATGCACACACAGCCGAAGCAACGATGCGCAGCCTGGACAGCGCGCAAGCACCGGCAGCAGACATGCCAACAGGCGCAGTGGTGGCAGCGGCCAGCCACGAGTACGCTCAAGCTTCGGGAGACCACAACCCAATCCACACGAGTGAGCTCTTTGCCGCGCTTGTTGGGCTGCCAGGTGCAATTGTGCACGGCATGTGGACCAGTGCAATGGTCCGGGCTGCTGCTGAGGATGCAGTGGCAGATGGCAATGCAACGCGAATGGTGGCATTCAGCGCAGCATTTGTCGGAATGGTACGCGCTGGCGACCGGCTTGAGACGCGTGTGCGTCGCACTGGTCTTATCGACGGCCGCTTGGTGTTTGCAGTTGAGGCAACTCGAGCCGACGGCTGTCTTGTACTCGAGGGGCTAGCCGAAGTAGAGCAGCCAGCAACAGCCTTTTTGTTTGCTGGGCAGGGTGCACACGAGCCGCACATGGGAATGGAGCTGTACTCGCAGTCGGCGGCGGCACGCAGCGTGTGGGACTCAGCCGATCGCTTTATGCGCTGCACCTACGGTGTGCCGCTGCTTGACATTGTGCGGAGTAATCCACCAACGCTGACGGTGCATTTTGCTGGCAAGAGAGGCGCAGCCGTGCGCGCCAACTATCGCGCAATGGCCTACGAACACAGCAGACATGACGGCTCGCGCCTTGTAAGCAGACCATTGTTTCCTGAGATTACTGCCAACGCCGAGTCCTTCACCTTCTCACATCCGCAGGGCCTGCTGTACGCTACGCAGTTCACGCAGCCCGCAATGCTGGTCTGTGAGGTTGCCGAGTTTGCACACCTGCAGTCCTGCGGTGTTGTGCCTGCCGCTGCCATGTTTGCCGGCCATTCACTCGGCGAATACGCCGGACTTACCGCCATTGGCCGTTTATTCAGTCCTGAGACCGCCGCAGACATTGGCTTCTGTCGCGGCCTGACAATGCAGCAGGCCGTCCGCCGTGACTCCGCCAGCCACACATCAATCTATGGCATGGTTGCTGTTAACCCAATGCGTGTTGCGCAGCCCTTCACGCCTGAGGATCTAGCGCTGGCTGTTTCTGCTATTATCCTGCACGGCGATTACGACGGACTGCTCGAGATTGTCAACTACAACGTGCGCGATATGCAGTATGTTGTGTCTGGTGAACTGGTTCTGCTTGAGGCGCTAAGCCAGCTGCTTGAGGTGTTGTCTGGCGATATCCACCGCACCGGTGCAGCTGTGCCGCCAAAAGCCATGGCTCAACTAGCTGCTGCTGCTGTGTCCAATGCGCGTGCACGCAAGGAGCGCGATGGCACACATTTTGAACTTCGCCGTACACACGCAACAATTCCAGTGCCAGGCGTTGATGTTCCTTTCCACTCGAGCCTTCTATACGACGGCGTGTGGTCTTTCCGCAAAATGCTTCGCTCCAAGATCCAGCCGCACGAAGTTGTGGTGGAGCGCCTGCGTGGCCGCTACATTCCAAATCTCACAGCCCAGCCTTTCGACGTCACCCCTGCCTACATCCGCCGCGTCTACGAGCTGACGCACTCCGATGCGCTTGGATCACTGCTCAACTCTCTTGACATTGAAAGACTGGAGATCGATGCTGGATACTGCCAGGAAACCGCCTACACATTGCTAATCGAGGTCCTCAGCTACCAGTTTTCCTCACCCGTGCGCTGGATCGAGACTCAAGATGTTCTCGTGCGCGATCTGGGTGTAGCAAGGTTTGTTGAAATCGGTCCTCGCAGTGTGCTGTCAAACATGTTACGCCGCACCCTCGATTGCTCTCTATACAAGCTGGAGGGTTGTTCAGACTCTCTCAAAAACTCCCTTACTATTCTCTCCACGGCCTCAGACATGGATGCTGTTCTTTATAATAACCACTCTGGCCCTGAGCTACCGCCATCTGCAGTCCAGGATAAGCTACTCCCAAGCACCGTCGCTACCTTGAATGTTAGCAGCAAAGCAGAGCCAGAGACAAAGCCAGCGCCAGCGCCAGAACCCAAGTCAGAAGCACTTGTTGCAGCTCCAGCTCCTCCCTCTGCAATGGATGTCGAGGATGTTGCGGTCAAGCCACTCGAGGTTATCCAGGCACTTGTGGCACACAAGCTCAAGCAGAACATTGATGGAATTGATACCAGCCTAGCTATCAGGGACTTTGTTGGCGGTAAGTCGACGCTGCAGAACGAGATTGTTGGCGATCTGCAGAAGGAGTTTGGCGACCAGCTTCCAGAAAAGCCTGAGGAGATTCCACTGTCAGAGCTTTCACAGGGCCTGTCTCCGCTGGATAATCCGCTTGGTAAGCAGTCTCTAGGCCTTATTGCACGCTTGGTAAGCAGCAAGATGCCAGGCGGCTTCACCAAGGCGCAAATGTGCCAGCACCTCAATGCCAAGTATGGCCTAGGCCCTTTGCGCCAGGAGGGCGTACTGCTGGTTGCTCTTACCATGGAGCCCCCCTCGCGCTTAGAATCTGACAAGAGTGCCCATGTATGGTTGGATTCGGCTGCTAACGTCTACAGCAAGAGAACAGGCGTTGCTCTCCAGTCGCACCATTCGCTTGGATCGTCGTCTGGGCTAAAGGTTGGCGGTGCCATAGCTACAATTAACAGCAGTGAGTTTATTGCTGCGCAGGCGGCCCAGAAGGCGTTGATCGAGCGCACGCTACAGGCACTGGCTGCATATCTTGGAGCCAGCTCCAATCTCGAAACAGATGATGCAACCCAGGCGATTCGGCTGACATCAACAGATAATAACCTAAAGGCAATTGAATCAGCCACGGATCTAGATATGTTGGCGTCTGAGCTCGGTCCTGAGTTTATTGAGCAGATAAGGCCAGTCTTTGCGCCGCTCAAAGCACGCCAGTACAACTCGTTCTGGAACTGGGCAAGACAGGATCTTGCTGAGCTATATTACAACATAATCCAGGGTAAGGTCACAAAGATTGACCTTGGCCTAATGCCAAACTGCCTGAGGCTTGCCAATCGCTTTACACCAGGGGTTGTGCAGATGCTTCGGTATCTTGTCCGCTGTTCGGCAAATAAAACATCGGCAGGTCATGCTCTTGCTCACAAATATGGCACTAATCTTCTAAGCCAGTACGTTGCTCAGGGAGAGGTTACCTTGCCAGCGTACCAGTTTACACAGCGGCTTCTTATGCCTTGTGTCGATGTTGATAATTCAGGCAGGGTGTGTTATACTGAGGTTTCTCGTCCGGGCGAAAAAGACATCCATGCCTATGTCCAGTGTATAACTGGCAGTGGAAGTGGGTTTGCACAACCAAGAACTAGAATAGACGCCGCTAGTGCACTCAATGTGGCTCTGCAGAAGCTAGGACTTGCGGAAGAGGGAGGTAATAGCGCTGCTACACAGCGACAACATATAGATTTGCCTCCAATGGTCCATCTGTGTCGTAGAGTCACCAGTCCTATTGTAGGCTGGGAGTATGATCCAGATCTGTCTGCCCAGTATTCCGGTGCGCTCTTTGACATCTGCAACAACGGGTTGACACTCTCAGGGAAGCGTGCTTTAGTTGTTGGCTGTGGCGAGGGATCAATTGGTGCAGAAATCCTAAAAGGGCTTCTTGAGGGCGGAGCACAGGTAATTGCAACCACCTCTAGATTCTCAGAAAAGACTGCAAAGTACTTCCAGTCACTGTACCAAACACATGGGTCGAGGGGAGCATCTCTCACAGTAGTTCCGTTTAACCAGGCATCGCGCCAGGATGTCATTGGGCTTGTGGAATACATATACGGCAGCACCGACCGAGGACGAGGTCTTGGATGGGATCTAGACTATGTGGTACCGTTTGCAGCTATACCTGAGTTGGGATGTGACATCACCGAACTTGGTTCGCGCTCGGAGGTTGCACATCGAGCAATGCTGACAAACACCCTCCGGCTGCTGGGAGAGATAGCCACACAAAAGGCAGCACGCAGACTGGACATGCATCCAACGCTGGCAGTTCTCCCTCTGTCGCCAAACCACGGCGCATTTGGTATGGATGGGCTGTACTCTGAGAGCAAAATCGGACTGGAGACGCTGATGTGCAGATGGCAGTCTGAAGCGCAGTGGCGGCCGTACCTTTCGATGGCTGGCGCAGTGATCGGGTGGACGCGAGGCACCGGGCTGATGAGCGGCAATAATCTAGTCGCCGAGCGCGTCGAGAGGGGCGGTGTGCGCACATTCTCTGCAGCAGAAATGGCCTTTAACATCCTTGGTCTTCTGCATCCGGCGATGTACGCCCTGGCTACACAGGGCCCGGTGTGGGCCGACTTGGCTGGGCGCTTCCAGTTCCATCCCGAGATCACGCGGTCCATTGTCGCGATGAGACAAGCTTTGAGCGAGATGGAGCAGATTCTAAAGTCCACAGCAGCCGGGGCGCAGGAGGACTTTGGCAGCATGGCTGATGAGGATGCTGAGCGGGTTTACAAGCTACGCAAGGCTGAGGTGCTGTGCAACCACCAGTTTAGGTTCCCAGCAGTCGCGACCTACGATGAGCTTGGCGAGCTACGCCATCTCCAGGGTATGGTGAATTGTGACAAGGTTGTCGTTATCACAGGGTATGGCGAGGTTGGGCCGTATGGCAACGCTGAGACGCGCTGGGAGATGGAAGCATACGGCGAGTTTTCGCTTGAGGGCTGCGTGGAGTTAGCGTGGATCATGGGCTATATCAAGCACTTTAACGGCAAGCACAAGAGCACAGGCAAGATGTATACAGGATGGATCGATGCAGCAACAGAGGAGCCAGTTGCTGACGCGCACATGAAGGCGCGCTACGAGAAGCAGATTCTCCAACATACGGGAATTCGGATTATTGAGCCCAGTTCCGCCGATGGATACGATCCGAGTAGAAAGTCGATGATGCGAGAGCTGCAGATTGAACATGATATGGAGCCATTCGAGGCCACCGAAGACGAGGCCGCCCAGTTCAAATTGAGAAATGGCGACAAGGTGCGCGTGTGGCAGAAAGCAGATGGCGGCGCGTGGCTAGTGCGGCTTCTAAAGGGTGCAACACTCATGGTGCCCAAGGCGCTGCGCTTTGACCGCCTGGTAGCGGCTCAGCTGCCGGCGGGCTGGGATCCCGTGCGGTACGGAATTCCCAAGGAAATCGCCGATCAGGTCGATCCAGTCACGTGCTATGCGCTGGTAGCAACGGCGGAGGCGCTTGTTCGCTCTGGGCTCACCGATCCGTACGAGCTGTATGCTTACGTGCACGTGTCAGAAGTTGGAAGTGCGACGGGCTCAGCTCTGGGCGGCCAGCGCGCCACCAAAAGGGTGTTTATGGAGCGCGCATGCGATGCAGACCACCAGCCTGACATTTACCAGGAGAGTTTTCTGAGCACAATTCCTGCGTGGATAAACATGCTGCTCATGTCGTCGTCTGGCCCCATTAAAACCGCAGTTGGTGCCTGCGCAACCGGCGTCGTGTCAATTGAAGCTGCCGTCGATGCAATTCAGTCTGGAAAGGCCAGGGTGATGCTGGCTGGCGGCGCTGATGCCTTCAGCGAGGAGAGCAGCTACGAGTTTGCGCAGATGAATGCAACAAGCAGCGCTGTCGCCGAGCAGCAGCGTGGGCGCACGCCACGCGAGATGTCGCGGCCATGCACTGACACTCGCAACGGATTTATGGAGAGTGAAGGCGCTGGAATTGTGACGCTGATGGCTGCATCAACTGCGCTGGAGATGGGAGTGCCCATATACGGCATAATTGCCATGACAAGCACGGCAACTGACAAGGAAGGGCGTTCTGTGCCCGCGCCAGGGAAGGGAATCCTTACATCGGCCAGAGAAAGACCGCTCTTTGGTCCAGCCCCGCAGCTGCTGGATATTGGCTATCGACGTCGCCAGCTTGCTCTGCATGCAAGCCAGATAAACGAATGGACAGTCAATGAGCGGGCGGTGGCAATGGAGGAATATGGCAAGGCTGATCAAGACATTCTCGATCCGAGTCTTGATGCTTCTATCCACACGAATAGTCGTTCCAGCTGCTCGTCTGCAATCCATCAGGCTGCACCCTTGGGTCCTGCAGCGGCTCTCAAAGAGAGACTCGAGATGCTTGAGATAACGTCACAGCGGCTGCATTCAGAGGCGCTGGACACGTGGGGAAGCGATTTTTGGAGAAGGCATCCGTACATAGCGCCTCTGCGCGGTGCTCTGGCAGTCTGGGGCCTGACTATCGATGACATTGGAGTCGCCTCTTTCCATGGCACATCCACAAAGGCAAACGATAAAAACGAATCTGAGATCATAGAGCAGCAGTTAAGGCATCTTGGACGGACGCCCGGAAATGTTGTATTCTCTATATGCCAAAAGTATCTCACCGGCCATCCAAAAGGCCCAGCATCAATGTGGATGCTTAACGGGCTCTTGCAGTCGCTGCGCACCGGTCTTATCCCTGGAAACCGCAATGCGGACAATATTGCGCCAGAGCTTGAGCACTGCGAGTACATTGTGTACCCGTCGCGGTCAATCCAGACCGCAGGGATTAAGGCTGGCTTGCTAAAGTCCTTTGGCTTTGGCCAGGTTGGCGCCGAGTGCCTCGTGGTGCATCCAAACCGTCTCTTGGCAACCTTGACACAGAGCCAGCTAGAGCAATACAGACACAAAGTCGCTGCTAGGGAGGCCCGCTCCTACCGCTACTGGCATGACGTTCTTGTTGGTGCGCACACGCTGGTTCAGGTCAAAGAGAAGCCGCCGTATACGGCTGGCCAGGAAGAAGATCTGTACCTAGATCCTCTACAGCGCTTGACCCATGGCAATGCTCTATAGCAACCCATAGAACAGACCATAGCATCCATCTCTAACTATATGCCAATGTTGAAAAAGCCAGTATTGGCTTGTACCAAATCCCACCTTTCACATTAATATTAAGCCTTTTGCTATCTCATTTGTTTTTTTTACTTTCATTCACAATATATCCAGGCCACTCAGTCCATCTACACGTAACGACACTATGCAATGCTGGAATATGATTTCCTAATGCGGAAGAAGAAGTGGCAGGTTCAGCTGTAATTATGTTTGCTAGTAATATCTTGTTCAGAGTACAAATTGCTTCCATCTTTGCTATTCCAGATTGCTAAGCTGATCCATCCGGTTGAGTATGACGCTACGGCTTGTTTCTTGGATCTCACCTGCGAGAATGATTTCGTCAAGCACGGAATAGACCATGTAAAAGTTAAAAACAAGGTCAAGTTCGCATACGTTGCCATGATAGGAGTCCAGAATCTCCACAAACAGGTGGATCGCCTCCAGGTATGCAAGCTCGTTATCGTTGGTATCCACGCAGAAGCAGAAGAACAACCCTGCATACCGCCGGTAGATGATGCGATGGTTGTGGAACTCGACAAAGTTTGACTGGTGCTTCTGGTCGCGAGACGCTACTGTGCGGTGAACCTCTGTCTTTAGCTTTTGGCGCTCCTGCTCGCTGTAGTTCCCGTACCACTTTTCAAGGCGCGTCTTTCCTTGCCGATTCTGAACAAGAATAAACCGAATCTATTGCAGCACCTCAAGTTAAGCAAGGTTTAAAAAACAAAACAAAGCAAAGCCAAAGATATCATTAGTATACTGGCAGCCACATGGATTATATATCTGGATGTTGCCAGTTAAGGAAACGAGCTGTGCCATGTATATCTTGTATATTGGCTGTGTTTTGAATCCTGGTACAAACCATAGCTGCAAAATTAGAGAAAAATGATAAAGAAACAAGCCCTCTCTTTTGGTATGTGCTCTTTCAGCAGTCAAAAAAGTCAAACAAGCACAATTGGGTCTTTGAGGAAAGCGAATGGAGAACGAAAAAAAAACAATAGTGTGTGTATATGTTTGACTAAACACAAGCACACAGTCTTCTCGGTTTATACGAAACGCTTGTCTCAAATAAAATAATGGGAAATGGGATTTATAAACTGCGCACGTGCTATGAGCGTTATTGAAAATCACATATACTACTTTCTGCCTTTCCGCTTGATGGTCTGGAACGAGTTGTCGGGACCTGAAGAGCTCTTTGAGGCCGAGGACTGTGTGCCCACAGCACCTGAGTATCCAGAAGGTCTGGCGGGGACAGTGTTGCGGACGCTGCCAGCTGTTTTGGATTTCAGCAGCTGCGCCCAGTTTTCAGGAGCACTTTTCGCCGACCCACCACGCACACTTGAATAGTCCTTGCGGCGACGCTTGGCAAAGTCCTCGGCAAAGTCGTGACCGTTGAGCGATTGTGAATAAGCATATATCTGCTCCGAAATGATCTCAAGTGCAGACCCTGGAACCTGGGGCGGGAACGTCAGAAGAACCTCGATGAACTTGCACACATCAATTCCACGTAAGCTGGTAAGGCGCGAGAAGCACCACTCCAGAAACTCCATCGACGGAAGAGCAGAAGCGCCATTGTCGTGCTGCTTTTGTCCTCCTAGAGGCCTTGCAGCGGCTTGCTTCTTGGTTGATGCGGTGCTGGTGCCAGTAGCGCCGCTAGTGCTGGCAGCTGTAGACGGAGGCGATGTAACCGATGCTGCTCCAGTTTTGGCCCACGAAAACACCGGTGGCGCTTGGGATGACGACGGACCGACTGCTGCAGAAATGCGGGATGCAATAGTAGCCTGGCTAGACTTGGTAGCAGCAGAGGCGCTGCCAGCGCTCAAGGGCGCCTTGGTTGACTCCTTTGACTGCTCTTCCATAATGGCAGCAAGAGAAAAGGACGTAGATCCGCCACTAGCAACAGGCGTTCCAGAAGAACCACCGACGCTAGCGACACCTGCGGTATTTGCGCTCCCTAGACGACCAGCATAGCTGGTGGTTACACCGCTGGTAGCAAAAAAGTTGTTTGCCGACAGCGCCTGAGCGCGCTTCGTATCTTCAGCGAGCTGGCGTTTCTTCATGGCTGCTTCCTCTTCTTGCTGGATCTGCAGCAACGTTTTCTTTGGTTTATTGCCTGTAGCACCAGAGGCATTTGTTGACCAGGGTGCAGCAGGGCCTGCAAAAGAGGCTGTCGTAGTATTCGCTTGACCGCTTGCCTTTGCTCCCTTGTTCTTGCTCTTGCCATTGTCATCAGCAGAAGCAGGTTCTGTGCCCAGAGGCGATGCTGGCTTATTGACAGCATCATTGCGTGTTGAAGCAGCAGAGCCCGACAAGGCATCTGCTTCTTCTGCATTTCTATTCTGTGGCCGAGAGCTAGACCCGGACCTGGACTTTGTATCCTCTTGCAGATCCAATTTTCCTTCTTGAGTCTTTGGCACAGTCTTGTCTGCAGCTGGTGCTTTTACGGTGTCTTCACTCTTGCTATTAGAAACCGCGAGCTGCTCCAGTCCTTCTTGAATATTGACCACATCAGCCTTGGAAGCAGATTCAACATCGACAACCGAGCTTGCATTAGAAACCTTCTTACTGATGGCACTTGAATCCGCCATGCTATGTTCACCTGCGCCATTTTGAGCTTGCAAAGAGTATCCAGACTTTGACGCGTTCTCACTAGCGATCTGTGCATTTAATTCCTGCAGCCGCTGGTTGATAAAAGACAGCGCATAGGCCGCACCGTCGCGTATCATAATGTCCTTAATCACTGGGTCAATGTTTGCCTCAAGACGAGCAATCTCCTGCGTGTTTGCCTTCGTGAGCTGTGAGTACTCGAATTGCAACCTAGCCTCAGCATTCTGAGCATGTTGCTGAAGTGCAAATAAAGCCTCCGGTTGGACGGACGCAGGATCGATCTGAGCTCTGTAGCGTATAGCGTTGCTCTCTTGGGTTAGATCCTGCATCAGCTTTGCAAGGCTCTGCTGGTGTTGTTCCTGAAGGCGCATCGCAACCACCTGTTGATCGCGAATGGTATTTACAAGCATGTATTGCTCGCCCAGCAACGCTGTGAGTTGCATAGCCTGCGAGGCTTGACCGCTGCCATCTAGATCATTCGCAGCAAGACTTTGGGAGACATGCATGCTGGGGGCTTTAAAGCCATCAACAGCAGCCACAGCAGAAGTCGGTGCTTCTGGTTGCAATGGGGTTAAAAGCGACTCCGGAGCGAGTGCAGCCGATGCCATAGAAGTAGCATGGAAGGAGGCTCGACTAGGTGCTGATTCACCATCACCTGGTGGCATGCGAAGCGAGCTTGCTGTGCGCGATAATGCGGCTGGTGTAGCGGGGGTACTTATTCCGCTTAATGGCGAGCGAGAGTTTGACACAAATGCAAGCGCAGAAATAAGGAAAGGATTCTGGGTGTTGTCGAGGCCCGAGACCATTGAGCTGAGTAGTTGGAAGCCAGCTCCGCCGTCGTGGCAGACCTGAAGGTCGGCTGGAAAGTACCCAAGCACATGCCATTCCTGCATATGTGACGTCGAGAATGGACCTTGCAGCTCACCCTGGGGATCTCGGTACCACCACTTCAGCTGCTCTGCGCGCTCGACTAGTTGATGGTCTTGTAGCTGAGATGACTGCTGCTGCAAATTGGCAGCTGCAGCGCCAGGCCCGCCAGCCACCTTGCTCCAGGCCCAGTTTCCACCCGACACACCAGCCAAATCGCCTCCCGATGCGTTACTTTTGGTGGCAAAAAGGTTATCGCCACCTGCAGCTTTACTCTGCGGTTGGCTCTCCAGCGACTCACCACCGTCATCATCTCCGCCAGCCCTGAAAACACCGTCTGCACCAAAGGTGCCAATACTGCTGCGAGCGATTGACTGGTGAGCCCACAGACTGCTATCGAGGGCGTCGCTGTCGTGGGTGCCAAGGAAGTTTGGGGCACCACCAAAAGCAAGCTCCTCCCCAGCAACAGCATCGGATGCTGCGCCATGCAGTCTGCTTACGGAGCTACGAGTGCCACCATCTCTTACGCGCATCCTCGACGCCGCATGCATGCCATTGCTGGTGCTTCTGACTATACTGCTGTTGCGTGGATTGTAGTTCACCGACGAGTGCTGGCGGCCAGACTGGTGGTGGTGGTGATGGTGGTGTCCTGAAGAGCTTGCGCTAGTAGTGTTGGTGTAGCGCTTGGTGGATCCGCTGTTGATGGGACCAGCAAGGACCTCATGCTCCTTTTCTGAAAGCTCCTTTGTGCACACAGGCTCCAAGGACTCTTTGGAAAACACAATCTCATTGACAATAAAGCCGTCGGCAACGTCAGACGACCTATACAGTTGAAGCATCATCTCGTGCGAGTACTTGAGTGAGCTTGGTCCGTCGACTGCTCCAGTTCCCGCAGGAGGGTTGCCGGAATCGAATGCAGGCCCTCTTTCAAGCGCAGCAGCAACCGGGGGTCGTTCTCCATCAGCAAAACTCCCAGAAACTGGATGCTTGCTCTGCGAAGACGCGTTACGCATCCATTCGGGGCCGAAGTTCATCATTGTGGACATTTTTGGAAGAAAAATAAAAGTCTGCTTAAAGATAAGTAGAGTAGCTTAGTAGTTCAGCGGAATAAAGAAGCAGAAGAAAGACGATTCTGATTTTTCTGATTTATGAGCGTGGTATATATTCTAAATCTTGAGTGACTGAATGAAAAGAAAGGAAAAGAAAGAGTGACGTGTGGGCAAAGACTTTGAGGTTGAGCTTTTTTTTTCTAAGAAGCCAAGCCAAACCAATCCGATTTTCTTTTTCGCCTTTTATTTGACTGAGAAGGTTTTTTCACTTTGTTTTTATGACAATCAAATCACAAAGTAGGAAAACGTGGACAGGACCGATTAGATTTACTAGGATATCCTAACCATACAGATATTCTGTTCCAATGATCCAGCAGAAAGATGCTGAACAACAAGAGTGTCTAAAGGATGCATCCATGAGGAACCAAAAGACACGGAATGGGACTAGCCAGTAGCTATAAAATACAATAGATACTGGAGCTCGAGCTGGTAATATTCATTCCATTACAAAGAAGAACAAAAAATGTATATGAACCGAAGAAAACATGAAAAGCAAAAAAAAAGAATGATGCTCTCCTCTCTTCTCTACGAGAGGTCCGAAAGCCGGGCTGTAAGCGTGGCAATTTCGCTTTCGATTTGCGGTTTAGCTTCGATCTTGGAGATCTGGTTGTCTTCAAGCGCCTCATTCTGGTCACGTCTCTTGACCAGAGTCTCAATCTGGCTAAGCTTCTTGTTCAGCTGTCTTATCTTCTTCAGAATGTCAATGTCGGTGACTAGGGCAGCGTCCTTTGCAGGCGTTGCGCTGGTTGAATCGGCATCTTTCTCGCTCTCATTGTTATCACCACTTGTATCGTCCTTGGTTAACTTTTTGCGGTTGCGACGACGCTTCTTCTCGGCAGTCTTTGCTGCAGCGTTCGGGTTTGCGCCAACAGGGAGCCTGGGCGCAGCGCCAGGAACAGTGCGCTGGGTTGCAACCCCACCAAATGATTTTTGTTCAGCTATATCTGACAGCGAGCGCGGAGAGCTGCTGTCCGTTTCTCTAGTGCGGGCGTGTGGCGGGCGATAGGCACTGGGAGGCTTGGCGTCCTTCTTGGCGTCAGAGTCAGAAGCAATTGCAATGCCCTCAGGAACAGGGCTAAGCGCAGAGCGCTGGGGAAACAGCGAGGCAGGTGCTGGGCGCCAGTCAACCTGGTAAAGTTCGCTAATCTCCCTGTTGTAGACCAATGCGCCTGAATAGTGCCAGATGCGAATGCCGTTATCAACACGTAAGCGGGGCGAAAGCGTGGCAGCCATGAGATAGCGGCCATCAGGACCCCACTCGCAGAACGATGCGCCATGAGCATCAACAGAGCAGATCTTCTTGAGTGTCTTGCGGTCCCACATGTCAACCTGACCCGAAAGGTTTCCAAAGCCAGCAATGGTAATGATACGCCCATGCGGGTTGATCCGCACAAAATTACGCGGTGCAACGCCAAAGTCAAAAATCGTCTCGACACGATGGTTGAACAACGCAGCCTTCGTCGGCATAAAACCATAAACAACTACAAACTCCTTCTCAGTGGGGCTCCACGCAACGTCATGAATCGGGCCTTCACGGTCCAGTGACACGCGACAGTCAAAGTTCCCAGCGGCAGCCATGAAGTACAGACTGGATTCGCCATAGTAGCTGCGGCCTGTCTTGTCGACATCAGTCTGCGTTAGTACCAGTACGTTGGTACCCAGCTTGTGCCAGAAAAACTCAACCTTTTCCGCTTTGAAGAACGACTTGTTGGCGACAGGGCTTGCAAAGCTGCCCAGTGTGTACAGATGCACTAGCGCTGGTTTTGACTTGCGCTCGGGAACAAACACAGCAACGGAAGGCGAAAGACCAGGCGACACTGAGAAAGCAGCAACTCCATCAAGCTTCAGCGTTAGTGTAGGCTTGGTCATGGAGCCTGGCGTATAGAAGCGGACCTGGCCAGGAAACAGCTTGGCGCAGTATTTCTCGTCATCCGTCCATTGAATCGCTGCAGCGACAAACGATGACTGCACAAAGCCCCCGTGAAGCACGCCGGTAGCTGCATCCCACACCTTGAGATTCGTCGTGGGCTCGGCGTCATTAGTGCGTCCCATCCGCTCCCAAGTAACAATATACGTGCCCTTGGGCGAGAAGCGCACATCCAACACGCCAGGATGGTCAATCTGTGCCACGGGCGCAAGCGAGTGCGCATCCACCACCTGCACATGGCTGGCAACCGCCCAAGCAAGGAACTTGCCGTTAGGGCTGTATGCAAGCGCACGCACCTCCTCGGCGGGTTTGGCCAATTGGTCAACGCTGACAGCGGATGCGGGCGGCGCATTGCACACGCCCATGTCTTTCTGTGCGCGGAACGCAAACTGGGTAGCCTCTCGTGTTGCCATTTGTGCGGATCTAGCTGCCAGGCAAGGGTGAAACAAAAAAAACCACAAGGTGGAGGGGACGAATGTATTTACGAAGTAGACGAGTTGGGGAAAGGAAAGAGGCTCTTTTTCGTTTTAGTGTGGGAGAGAGGGGACTGGGTTTTTTTCTCTTTCCATAGTTGATCAAGCGAGCTCATGAACCGGTTGCGACCAACCAAAAGCTCCAACAAGGGTTGTTGCTGATCAACGAAATAACACAAAACGAGACGAGCCGTCCACTACTACATAAAGTAAAAGCACCAGAAGCGAGCGGCTCGGTTTCGTCAATGTTCTTTTTTTTTTGTACAAGACAGATTCGACGCAGCCATTTGTAACTATGCCCACCAGCTGTGCTGTGCTGTGCTGTGCTATGTTGTGCTGTGCCTGTTTTGAAGAGGGTATACAATAATTACTCCAGGCCTATTTCTGGACAATGCGTGACAAGAAACTAATGACAAAAATCAGTTACATGTATGTTCATAAAGGTGAGTCGGCTCTTGCGGTGTCCATGGGACTGGCAGCATCGGCTTCAGCTTCAGCTTCGGCCTCTGCCGCTACAGGCGTTTGCGCAGCTGGTTGCTGTGGCAGGGCGCTGCAGTCGTGGGTGGATGACACATCGTTATCCGAGCCGCCAGCACTGCTTACGGCGGCACCCTGCTCTTTTGTCCTGCAGATGCTGTCATCACTGGCGCTGCGACTGACTGACTCGTGGATCATGTGCAAATCGGTATAGGGCCGGGCTGCGAAATGCGAGGCGGTCTCCATTGGCTTCTGATCCGACGAGGAGGAATGGTAGCGATGTTGTGGATGAGGTATGTGGTCGTGTGCTGGTCCTGATGAGCGTCTACTTGTCGATGCCGATGGTGCCGCCGTCGTATCTGTGCTGGCTTGCGAAAGAATCTCAGCTAGAGCAGACACCACGCGGGAGTGCCTTTCGCTTTGCACTACTCGCCGCCTGCTTTCTCTTTCAACATAGCCCATGATGTGCTGTGCGACGGCTGAAATTTCTGCCGACGATGATGTGTTTGCAAGGGCCCACATTTGCTCGATTACGCCATCTGTAGAAGCCATTCCAGCAGCCACACGATGCGATCTTGCGATGCCGTCGTCGTAGGGTCTGTGTTGGCTGTGGCTGGTGTCGTGATTAGGGAGCTCATCGCCATACTCGTCTCTCTCAAGTGCTGAGTGAACACCAATGCTGTTGTCAGCCTGACGCAGAAGCGCTGGAATGTCGCGGATCGATGCACCAGCGCGGCCTTGGCCTGAAGAGCTGTCTTGCAAGTGTGCATGCACTGGATCTGGATTGACGACAAGTGATGAAACGGCATCAGCAAGACTTGATGGCGGACGGTGTGTCTGTGGCGGAGACTGAGTATTGCCAAAGGCTGCGTACGCAGCGCCGGACGACGTGTAGCTTCGGCTCTCGTGGTCGGACTGGCGATCGGCTATGAGTATTGATGCAAGCGACGATCTGCGGTTGTCATGACTCCTGGGAGGCGGGGCAGCGACAGGCGCTGGCTGGTGCGGTGTCTGAGCAGAGGGCGCCTCAGTGCCAAATGCAGATTGGTCAGGAGCGTGGCTGTGTGTGGCGGAACTAGCAGCCGGCAGCTCACGATGCGACCAATTGGATTGTGTATATGTGGATGCTGAGTGGGATGAAGCATCAGGCGGGACAGCAGCAGAGGCGGAAGCAGAGGCACGGCGGTCGTCTTCAGACGGCGTCAGCTTGCCCTCGGATCCTCTACAAAGAAAGCACGAAACACAGTTGCAGTTGGAATTAGCAGGTTGCTATGCTGGGACGAGATCAGCACAAGGCATCTATGAAGCACAGTGAAGACAGAGGAGCTCTCAAGACATCATGTTTTCTTTTTTTTTTTTCCTACAGACCGTGGCGTGCATCCCCAAAAGCCTGCGGGTGTCTGATCTGCAATGCGCTGGCGGTATGCAAGCGGCTGATGGTCTGCATTGTTTACGCTTTACCATGCAGAATGTCTGGAGGATAAACCGTAAACATGGACGGCAGCTAAACCTTAAGTACGCATGCAGCTGGAGGGAGGGAAATCCTCCCTTTGGAACGAGAGAGAAGGAAAACAGAACAAGCCTTGCCACAAATCCGACTACCGGCAGCCGCATTGCAGCACGCATTTACAAAGACAATAACAGCGCTTTGAGCCGCTTAATTCACTGGAGCCGGGCGACATCGGCAAAAGGCAGCAGCAACGCCAGCAGCAGTGCGCAAGAAACGAACTACCGACTAGCCAGGTCACTTACTCATGAGGGTGCGTATGATGCTGCTGTGAGCTGCGCTGGCGGATGGCGGAGAACTGCGAAAAGTGCGGGAACTCGCGCAGCTTTGCGTCGAGGCCCATGTGCGATGCATTTGCCAGATCCTACAGGTACCAGAACAAAAGAGAGATTCAGCACAGTGTTGAAAAGGAGTCTGCGCAAGATAAAGCAGCTGGGACAAGAGTGATTGTTCGGAAATGTACACAATATGTGGCGCGGAAAGAGGCGCTTTCTGGCATACATAAGCAAGGCGGGGGAAAAGGCAGAAGGAGAACAGGGTGGCGTCTGCAGTTGTTGCCAGCACAACACAGCACAACACATCCTCAGAGAGAGAGAGAGAGACATTTGCTTGGCTGGCGTAGTCTAGTTACGTTACACTTACCCTGTGCTTGGCCCACATGTTCTTCCACTTGATGCGGCACTCGCGTACGGTTCGATGGCGTCCAGACCGCTCAGTCAGCCGCTGCGCCAGCTGCGCCCACACGCCGGCGTTGCGCTTGTTGGCCATAAACTGCGCCTCAAACTCAAGCCATAGCTGCACAAGGAGACCCGTCTCGTAATGGTTCCAAAAGGTGCGCGATGCGGGTGCAGTTGGCTGGAGCTCGTAGGGACGGTGGTGGTTGAGATGCGACGGCGACATATGCGTTGGCTGCGGATGCTGGGATGGTGCCGGTTTTGCGTGGGAGGCGGCCATTGGCGGGCGCTCGGTTGGATGCTGTACAAGGGCGAGCTGATGGGCGGATGGCTGCTGGCGGTAGTTGCTAGACAGTGCAGCAGCAGACGGAGAAGGCGAGGACGGCGGTGCGTTGCGATGGTACTGGTGGCTATTGTGGTGGTACTGGTACTGATACTGGTGCTGGTGCTGGTGCTGGTGATATGTCTGTTGCTGGCGCGGAGGCTCTGCTGCTGATGGGTGGTGAATTGGATGCGGCTGTGCTGGGGCGTGCATTTGGTGCTGATAGTGCTGCTGCTGCTGCTGCTGCTGCTGTATATGCTGCTGGTGCTGGTGTTGGCGGCTGTGCGCTTCAGAGGACTGCATGCTCGAGTAGTGGGAATACGCCGCCGACATTGGCGATGAGGATTGAGAAGGAATTTGGTGCGACTGGGCCACCACAGTGTGCTGCACAGTAGAATGGGGTTGCGCTGGATCCTGCTTGTCGCGCTGATGCTCAGACGGCGGATGCATCGGAGCCAAGGAAACCGACTGACGAGAGATGGAAAGCGGAGACTGCGACGAACACGCACGCACTGGATCGTACGCAGCGGAACGGCAAACGTAGTGCGGAGCGGATTCGGGAGAGTGTGGAGCGGATGTAGTGTTCTGGTGTGGAAGTAGAGCGTGTGCTGTCTCAGATACCGACATTGAAGAAGGTGTGCGGACGAGATGCAGGCGATGGGAGTGGTATGCGTGGAAGCTCTTTGGGCTGCTGCCCATTTGTCTTACCGTCTTGCGCTGTCGGTCTGGCGAATGTGCCCTTGACTACACCAAAGGCAGATGAATAAGAATAGTATAAAGGATGTGTGTGTGTGGTTGAATGCGCCTGTTCTGGTGGTCTTATTCTGGAGGGCGATCCACGCCACGACCAGATCTATTTATGTGTTAGACAGCGGATGGGGGCGGATCTAGTAGTTTCTGCTGCTGCTATTATTATTATATCTGCTCCCGTTGCTGATGCGACCAAAGCACAGCAAGTCCCGTACACACACAAGGCACAAATGCGGTGATCCGATGTGTGCGGGTGTGCTTGGGATAAGCCTGGGTGCTTGTCAGCAAAGTCCGCTGGATGGATGAGTGGATAGATGAATAGATGGCTCTCCTGAAAAAAAACAGACAGCCAGCAGCCTATTATTCTGGAATGTACACGTGTGGTAAAGCGGAGAGGGAGTAAGAATAGGGAGGATTTAGGATTTTGGCACAAGAACACGGATACAATAGAACAGAAACAGACGGGTTCGCTAGCAGGAGCCGCTGGATGGAAGGGGAGGAACAGAGAAGAGAAAGACCATTTACTGGTGCGATGTAGTTTGTGAACAACAAGACCAGAAGAACTAAGACGGCGGCAGCAGAAACAGAAGCAGAAGCAACAGCAGCAGCAGCAGCTGGTTGGTGCAGAAAAACGAGCCGCGCAACAAATAGCCAGCAACAAGTGCATGTATGTAGATATCACCCGTGTCGGCAACAAACCCGCCACAAAGGAGGGGCAAGACATGCATCATCCAGGGCGGCGGATGAACGCAAGAACGGAAATCAAACACCACCACTGCCTTGCAAAAAAAAAAGATGAAAATAGAAAATAGAAAATAAAACCTCATGCAGAAACCTGCCCAAGCGCCGGACCAAAGCAAGAGCCAAAGCCAAAGCCAAGATCAAGGCATGTGCATGCGATCCACCCAAGCAGAGCCACCACGGGTGTTGCAGGGGGGTGGAGACGCCAGCCCGCTTCAGCACACTTGGCAAATCCCTGCCTTTGCCGCTCGGCACTATCTGGATTGCGCGTGCTGCAGATCGTCCGGCCCCTTCATATATGCTTTGCCACCAGAGCTGCAACTCTCTCGTCCCTGTTGCCACTCTTTCCTTTTTCTGTTGGGATGTCTGCGCTGAAGCTACGCTTCTTGCGCCTTGGAAAGCAAAGACAAGCAGTGTCTGCAGGCGGCGCGGTCTGGTGGCGAGGGATGACAGATGTCATCCAACGCAGCAGCGGCGCAAAACAGCAAGCACGCATCCTCACCTTTGTGCATAAATACGCGGATACATGCCGATTTCCAGCCAGACCGCCAAACCTTGCTCCGCCATCCAGCCCAAATCTCAAGGCTCAAATCTCAAGGCTCAAAACCTGAAGCATCGCCACTGCCGCATCTGACTGGTCAAGACAAGGTTCTGTGGCTCAGTCTGCATCCTGCTGATGCAAGATACATGATGCCAGGGATGTCAAAAAATGCTACAGCATGGCGATGTCATCCGAAACAAAGCAGTGTCGCCGCATACCTTCAGGAAACACTTTTCATCATGACATCAAAGATCTAATTGAATCTGATCAGACAAGAGCTGGCATCCAGAATAATGGCTGCTGATGCACTAGTGTGGACGAATGGGTAGATGAATGGATGGATGAGTGTCATGCAGAGCGAAGAATAAAGAAGTAGGGAGAAAGGCAGTGGGGAGAGATAATACGGGACCTGGTAGCGCCAATGCAGATAAAAACACCGGTGCAGCAAATATATCCACAACATATCATGATTGCTTCTGCTAGATAGATAGTAGACGAGAAGCAGAAACATCTCGCTGAATGCTTATGACGACCATGGCATGCATATGCGAATTGGGCTCCTGAAAGAAACGCTTGCAATTGCAATCAGAATCAACATCATCAAGTCCAACATCCGCTGCCAACTGGATGCCGCTGTGCCAGCGTGCGCCAGAACCATCAGCCTCGCCTTTGAAAGAGAAAGAGGGTCAGCTTGATTCTAGATCCTTGAAGGCCTGGGTTTCTGTTTCAAGGAGAATGTGCAATTGATGCTTCTGATATGAACGACGTGCAACATGTGCAGTCTGCCTGCATGTATGTAGGAAGCAGCAACCAGCTGTGGTGTGAGAATGGGCGGGAGAAGATATGGAAAGGGCAGTTCCAGTCAGTCGCTGTTGTCTGCTCCGACATCACTGGTGCCAACGCCGACGCCAACCCCAATAGCATTGACACCAGTACTGAAATTACACTAAATTATAAACGCCGACAAAGGTGTTGATACTAACCTTGGTATGGTCTTTTCTGTCCAGCAGCCAGACACGAGTAATAGTGATGCACAGTCGTCGCACAAGCCAGAGAGGTCTTGTCTCGCAAGCTTTCACAATAGATGAAACGGACGTCAGAGAAGAGAGGATGACTACAGAACACGCTGGCTGGCCGGTTCGTTTGCTTTCGCGTTTGCGTTTGCGTTTACGTGTAGCGTGTAGCGTGTAGCGTATAGCGTTAAAACAAATTATATGTGGCTGGTCTTGCAATGAGCAAGCAGGAAAGATAAAGAAAAAGTTGAGTCAAAAGCATGAAGCAAGGGAGAGGGGAGTTCCATAGACAGCGAGAAGGCAAGGAACCAGGTGGACTTTTAAGGCAAGCAAACGCCGGAGCTGGGCGCTGACAAAAGGGTGGCAAGCGACAAGACGGCACTTGGCTACCCCGGACGCACAGGCAACAGCGGAGCAATACAGGCCATCCACGAATACAAGGCGTGAGGAGGCAGACAAAGCATGTTGCGAGGATTTGGACCAAGCAAAAGCAATCTCAGCGTGCAGGATATAGTAATCCCATGTATTCAGCAGCAGATGTCTTTGTCCGGCCTCGGCCTTGTTTCCCATTCAGCAGCAGCAGCAGCAGCAGCAGCCCAGCGTGTCCCGCCCCCAGCAAACCTTGGCCACCTGCTGCTGCACTTTGAAGAAATGCACAACCACTCCACAAACAAGCGCATTTGTTGTGATTGTTAATACTCTTCTCTGGCAAGCATTGGCGTGGGTGCGTGCGCCTACAACCACGCCTGATTGTTTGGCAGCCGCTGTGATTGCTTCGTCCTCCAGAAGATCTCCTTCCTCTTCGGGAAAGGCTGGTCGTGCGCGGGGATGGCCTCCCGGCAAAATGCACGCACCCACGCCGCTCCCCGTATTCGCCGGAGTCCAAGGCGATGATGGGCTTCTGTTTGTCGTTTCTGTTGCCAATCCGACTTTTCCCTTTTCAACAAGTCTTGCCAGAAACAAAAAATGAAAATGGCCTCTCATTGCATTTCATTATCTCTATAATCTCCACAGCCCTCATGCACTTGGGCTTCATTTTAAAACAATAGCAGCTGTCAATACATTGCTTTTTTAATTTTCTAGTGCTTGCTGACGTTTCCCAAACTGGTCTTTTGCTTTTAGCGACGTTTATATGTTTACACTCGTTTTGCTTTTCAGCGCCAACCCTGTGAGTTATGTCAAAGGAACGCATGCTGCTTTGGCAGCGGCCATCTCGTGGTTGCTTCTGGCAGTTCCCTGCTCTCTGGAAACAAGCTAAAAAACCGATTCTTTTTGCTGACTTTAGTTTTTCTATGCTACTTCGATCATACTTTGTTAATAACCAGATAACGTTCATAGACAAGCAAAGCACTGTTTTCAGTTCTATTACATGGTATTTACAATATCCCACAGCCCATAGAAAACTTTGGTCTTTTTGTTTTGTCTTTACAGCAACACAACAAAGAACATTCACATGTAGACAGTTGTTCTCCAAAAAAACCAATACGACAACAACAGATTGCTATTAACAAAATGCTTGATTCTAATGCAGACCGTAAGCTTTGTATTGATATGCATACGAGAAATGGCACATGTATAGTCTATTGACATGGTTAAAACACCAATCGCTACAGGGTCTATGACATTATTTCATATCCTCAAGTTTATTTTTAACAAGGGATTCTTTTTTGGCGCTGTTTACTGAATTTGGACTCTATCCGAGTGGGGAGCAGATATATGTGGGTGTATTGTGATTGTTGCAATATATTGGAGGCCGCTGTATTATTTTTGTTGTGTAAATGTTTTACCTGCGACTTGTGCCATTGTTTCAATTGTTGCCAAGAGAAAGAAGATAAATTTTTAATACATGTCAAGAATTTGCAGACGCATTGACAGCAAAATGTTTTGTTTTCTTCTAGCAGTATCTGACTCTCAAACAGAATGCAGGTTGGATCCAACATCTCATGTGTTGTCGACTTGCGTGAATATTGAGGCATGTGAGAATTCGCTATGTAGAACAAGCAAAAATAAAATAGTATTATGTGAACACAGTTGGAGAAGGCAAAGGCTGGATGGGATATAATGGGGAGGAGTGGACAGATCGACTCCACACTCCTTATGCAGCAGGCACCCACACAAACTCCGTGTTGCAAAACAAAAAAAGTTCACGCGTAGTATGCATATGTCCCTTACATGTGTGCATACATTCAACTGGGCGTGCATGGCGCTTTTATGTTATTTTAAAAAATTTTCTCTCTCCATACATCACGCTGGCAGCAATATGGTCAGCAGTTCACAAAGAACAGAACAATACATTGCGCATAAACAAGTAGAGAAATAAAAGAACTAAAAGACAAGGCGCTGACGCTACTCTGCGCTGTGCAAGAAAACAAGCGTCTGTGCGTTGAGAGCCTGTCAATTTAGCGATATATTGCTCACAAGAAAACGGAGCACTGCACATCAATGCGCAATATACCAGAGTGCAATATCCACTGTTGTTGTTGTAATGAAGCTTTTGCGGGACGAACGTGGTGAGTGGCATACAGAAAGGATAGCAGATAATTATGGCTCAAGTCTTTTGCAATCCAACTGAATCGGCCAAGTATTGTGCATTGAAGGACAGAGCTCACAATTGCCATTGGAACAGTCATCGACATTCCAATGCAACCAATCCTGCTCCTACAAGCAGAGACAGGCGCATCTGAAATTGATACTACCAAGCTACATTCCAAAGACACACGATACTCCAATCCAAGTGCTTTTGTGTTTCAGTATTCCAATAGCTGTGTAATTTTATTAGACCAGCTCACAACAATTGAGCAGGCTTTGAATATAACAATATCATGTCCTTTTCTATACACAAAAAAACCAAGACTAACAACAGCATATTCAAGGTGCAGGAAACCACTGATAAAGTTTTCTCGCTTTCTATTATTCAATCTGTCATATCCCACCGAGAATAAAAAAATCTTACAGACAAATAGCTTGTCAGCTCGAATTGAATTGTCCCCACAGCAAAAACAAACAGATAAAAAAGGATTAGAACAGCGTCGTTCTGCTTGTAGCTAAACAAAGTGAAGCTTGATGCTGGGTGGCCAGCAGCAATATAAAGCACAAACCAGACCACCACAGTAGATATACCGCACGGTCTACATGTAATCAATGGCGCGCTTGGAACAACACAGCACAACACCAGCACAGCACCAGCGCCTCTTTTATTTCGTTCTCGTTTTGGTTCCTTGCTCCACACTAAGCCATTGTCACCAGATGCAGACCAAAGACGCCTTCACATTCCACATTTACTGCATTTAAAAATAAAGGCAGCATATTCAAATGTCCATTGTTGACCAAATAAGCAATTTCAGTTATATGCAGCACATTAGCACACAATAAGTAAAAGATGCGACAATGGAAAGCTACAACAGAGGATGCAATGTCCGAAATGCTAGACAGAAGCCGAGGGAGCAACCTAATAGCAGACATGGATGCCGACAGGACATGAAAATAAGTCCCGAAATTGTTGTTGCTGTTTCTGTTAGTGGTGATGGCGGCAGAATGAAAGCAAATGGACATGCTTTAGGCAGACGACCAGAAGGCACCAGCAAAGGTGGCCACCGGACTGCCGGTGATGGCACAAAGACCTAGGCCGGGGTCGCAGCCATCCTCTGCGCTGCCAGCTATGTCAACATGCACAAACGGAATGGCAGATTCGCGGCCTGACGCAAGGCCGTGGCGATCAAGACCCGAGGCCTTGATAATGAAAGCGGCCGGATACTGGTGGCCACGGTTTGTCAGAGTGCTTGGCTTGTCGTTGCTCTGGTAGACATCCTCCCTGTCGGTTCTAGCTGCCACAAACTGATGGTCCTCGCGACGCATGACGCTGTTTTCAAACGGATCGCCGTACGCAAGCCCAGCCAGCGCCAGACGCCGATCGTATCCGTCTCGGCGTGCCGGTCCATTCGCAACAGTGGCGCCATACCATCCATACGCACGGATAACATGTCCTGTCAGCGTCGCCGCTGTGAAAATGGCAGCAGGTGTGCGGTTGCCTGCAGCGCGCGCGGCCACGATGCGCTCGCGGCACTCGGCAATGGCATCCGTCATCACCAGCCGCCCCTCGGCATCGGTGTCATTGATGAGGACGCGCACGCCTGCGCGCGACACTACAACCTCATCTGGAAGCAGCGAAGCAGGCCCCACCGCATTGCGCTCAAATGCCAGAATGCCGCTGATATCAACCGAGGTCTCCTGCATCACAGCTGTTGCTGCCACAAACCCCACAACTCCACACGCGCCCAGCTTGTCGCGCGACATTCCGCGCATCGCTCCGCCAACCTTCAGCGATATTCCTCCCGTATCATACGTCACACCCTTGCCCACGAGATATATACTACATTTGAAGCAAATGCTCTGCACAAGGTAGCCGTTAGCTTCACAGCCATATCATAACTGCAAACCACTTTTACATACAATTGACAATTGACAAGTGCCATGCCAACCAAAAATATTCGCGCTAAAACTTACTGCTCACTCACGCTAGCCGGCTTTGGCGACCTGTACTCCAACTTGACAACACACGGCCATGTGTGCTTCTCTACAACAAGCCGATGAGAAATAGCAGCAATCTCTGAACCAACATTAGATTAGCTGTCACCATATACAATCCGAAACAACCTAATACGCAACACATGCTGCAGTGGCTCCACTTACCAGAAAAGGATGCTCGTGCCGAGTTGTAGAGCAATGGATACTCGCGCTTGATTGTTTCCAGATCCTTGATCTCCTCGTAGGTGATGCCCGGAAGACTAGAAACCGCCGCCTTGATTGTTTCAGCGCAACGGTATGGTGTCATGCGTTCGGCATCGCCATATCCCATGTCGACAGCCAAGCGCCGCCCTTGTTCGATTGCCTTTGCGCGTCTAACCGCCTCTGCCAGATCCACATCGCTGCTAGCGCCATGCACCACCATAAATATCGACTCCACCTTCTCCAGCACGGCTTCTGCGCCATGAGTCGCTGCAAGATGCTCACGCACAACAAGCGTGGTGTACGAAGCATCCAGTGCCGCCAGCACCGCAACCTCCATCCACCGGGAATAGTCAGCATCTGGCCCAACGTCCTCACTGGGTGGTGCCTGCGCAAGGAAAACCGCTGGCCTCTTTGACCCAGCATCAATTGCCCTCGCCACCCCCGCCTTGACTGCGTCGGCTATCTTGCGCACATCGTCCGTGTCATTGTCCAGAGACCCGATTGGCGACAAAACAAGGCGTCCACCACCTACTGACGGCGCTGGGACAAGTACAACTGTTTTTCCAAACTCCTTATCCACTTGCACAAACGGCTGGATCGCTGACATTGCTGTGAATGCCGGCTCTTCCAGCAAAAGGAGCGTCTTCAGGTCCACATAAACAACCACAAGCGAGTCGTGTCTGTCTCTGCTCAAGCTGGACAGGCTGCGGTAAGTCTTTATATCTGGCAGTGCTTGCATGGCTAGAAAGAAATAAAATAAGCCGAAATAAAAAATACGGAAATAAAAAACTAAAACACTAGAGTTGAGAAAAACTATCAACAAATTCTCACGGCACGGGTGACAATGGCATTTGCCTACTTGCGTTGTGTGCCTTTTTGTTTTCTATATTGTTGATGTGCGGTTGATTTTCGTGGATCAGCGAAAGTATCAGAGACAGAACCAGATCAGCCCTCTCACCATGTGCTTGCTGACTAGAAAAAAAATGGTAGTCCAGGTGGAAGCATCATTTGGATACAAGGACCTCACAAAACAACTATCATTCGATGACATCATGCTATAATGGCGAGGTGGAAAGCATGTTGAAACGAAAAATCTCAATTTACAGCAGATAATGTACCTAGGGGATGACTGTGGCTTTATCACAAATTGGATTCAGACTAGTGTGCCTTCATGTGGTTGTTTTGGCTGAGTGGTTGCTTCAGCCTGGGAATAACAACAAACCGCCACAGAGAGAATCCAGCAATAGCAAACATCACAAGCGACCAGAACAGAATCACTGAGGTCGGAAATGGCTCGGTGAACTCGCCTCGCGCAAACTTTACAATAATCAGCAGCTCTGTGAGCAGCGTCGCAATAAGCATCCAGCAGTGGGCGCCCATCCGCTTGCAGCGCGGATTCGAGTAGTACTCGTAGTACTCACGTGCGCTGGGCAGCGAAAACAGAAAGAGCAGCGACAGCCGAGTGATGACAAGCGGGTGTTCCGGGGGAATCCACAGCAGCGACTTGAGATAGAACACATTCAGCTCGGCAAGAAGAATGAGCACCGCAAACAAAATGAATCCAGCAAAGTTCTTGAAGCGACGTGTCGGCGCCCACTCGTAGACGGTCCAGCTGTGTGGCGTGAACTGAGCACCCGCACGGCTTATTTTCCCCTTGATAGACTGGATCTGGCGGATGCCATGCCAGGTATACGTCTTCATCTTAAAGTGCTCGCACCACTTCATTCCAACGTAGATGCCCAGCCAGTTGCAAGTCAGCACGTCGAGGATCCAGTGGTCCCACCAGCACTCGTTGAAGTTGGGAAGATGGTGCGCAAGCGAGTACTCTGACAGCTCAAACGCAATCGATAGGATCCAGCACATGGTGTGGTTGCGGATGATAAGCGCCTTTCCAAACCACCCCACTGAGTGCGCCAAGACAAATATGTCAATGCCATCGCTCACGTTGGCCCACGTCAGCGCACACTTGTCGCCATATGAGCGTTCGGGAAGCACTACACCCAGCGACGGATCAAAAAACGTCATTATCTGGCGCCCCGTTTGCTTGCTCTGGAACAGCAGAAACACAAGGAACATCTCGTACAGAACATTCAGCCCCAGTACACCGCGCCAGAAGGCTGGGTGTGGCCGGATAAACGGTCCATCTCTAAAGAGCACTACCGAAACAACCACAAACACAGAACATAGCGCAACAAGCCCCCACTTTGTGTTCAGCATGTCGTTTGATGGGTCGATATACAGCGCAACGTATAGGAACCCTGCAAGAAGCACTGACAAAACAGACAGTGTACGCGGATGATAGAAAAACTCTAATGTTGGGTCGTTCGACTCGTGAAACTTTGGAGACGAGTTCCGCGCCATTTGCAAATGCTCGGACGCTGCAATGGCCCGTCGCTGGAACAGCGAAAGACCGTCCTTGTCATTTCGCAGGCGTCCATCCGCTTCTGTAGTATTCTGTTGTCCTCCAATGCCGCTCATTTCCTTTCCCAGGTCTACAGATTTCAGAAAAGGAGAAAACCAAAAAGAGATACTCCAAAGTATATTTTCTAGAAAAGATTATAAACAATTGGACTCTGCTTACTATTCGGATAAATGACATGGCTGGCACACGATGCTCATAAATTGTTTAAACGCAATAATATAAAATCAAAAAGTTATGGGTAAGGCCATCGATAGCCGATTTTTGGGTGATAATAGCTAAGAAAAAAAGCCTGAGCCAAAAAAGTTTTCTGGGTTTACTTTCCCTCTCTTTCTCTCACAATTTACTTTTTTTTTTCCTCTGACAACTAGCATCTTGTTTTTCAATTTCTCAACAGTATCTCTGTTCTTGCGCAAAACCTTTTTTATTTGTACGCGTCTTTTAAAGCCTGAAAATGACACTTGCACCACCAACAAAGGATGAGATTGCCACAACATTCAAGCAGCTCCATGTGAAACAGCCTGCAAATCGCACATGCTTTGATTGCGGAAGCAAGAATCCGACGTGGTCAAGTGCCACGTATGGCGTCTATCTGTGTCTTGACTGCTCTGCCGTTCATCGAGGACTGGGAGTGCACATTTCTTTTGTTCGTTCGACAGCTCTTGATTCCTGGTCGTGGGACCAGCTTCGTGTAATGAAGGTTGGGGGAAACAGCAACGCTGCTGCGTTTTGGCGCCAGAATGGTGGTGCGCGTCTACTTGCAGGGGGATCAGGGAATGATGCAAATGCAAAGTACACTTCTCGCGCGGCACAGCTATATAAGGCACAGCTTGCCAAGCTGGCCGAGCAGGATGCACTGGGCAGTCCCGATGGAAGAGTGCATATAATCAGCTCTACTGACCAGCAGCATGAGGCTAGCACTGTTAAAGACGACTTTTTTGCTCGTGAGGAGTCTGAGCACCTTTCAAGGGCTTCGTCTACAGAGGCAATGGCAAGCAAGGGCTTTGCGCCACCATCCATTGCTGCTTCAACTGCAAACAAAACCAACCCGGACATTAAAATTGGAGATTCCGATGGCCAGAGCGCAGCAGCGAGTGGAATGAGCCACAATAAAGAGGACACTGCACCAGATACCCCTGAAAAGGAAAAGACAGCGCCAGTTGCCCGCGTGATTAGTACAGCTTCAACAAAGAGCCGTACAACATCGCTGAAATCGACATCCGCCAGCTCTGGTCTGGGTGCAAAGAAACTTGGCGGGGCAAAGAAACTGGGCGGAGCCAAAAAGCTTGGAGCAAAGCCTATAAAGAATTTTGAGGAAGCGGCAGCGCGTGCAGAGGCCGAAGCACGGGAAGAGGAACGACTACAGGCAAGTCGCGATGCTGTTGCTGCTTCTAGTTCTCAATCAGCTGCAAAGGCACCTGGAGCTTCAGCAACCATCGTTACCCCGGCCAAGACGGCACAAGTGTCTGCTTCTGCTGTAGCAAATGATATCAAAAAGCTTAACGCGGGGGTGAATCGGCTTGGCTTTGGCTCTGTAGGCGGGGCCCAGGCTTCTTCCTCGGGTGGTTTTGGAAGCGTTGGTGGGTTTGGTGCTACTAGTGCAGGCGGCAAACAGACAAGCACTCATGCCACCAAAGTTCAGACTGTTGAGAAAGGCGGCAACAGCAGCTTTAAAAGGGATTATTCTACTCAGAGATCCGAACGTGATATTTCCAGCAATGTGCATACTGACCAGTTTTTTGGCCGAGTGCCGCCACCAAATGGCCACACGCGCAGCTCTTCTTCGGTGGACATCGACCTTGGCGATCTGACTACAAGTGCCAGGGAAATTGCCCAGAAGCTAATCAATTCAGATGAGGCATATCAGCTTCGTCAGGCATGGGACCAGGGCGTATCGAACATCTCAGATTACTTGAAACAATTTCAAGAGCGGTAGGAAAGCGAGTACTCTTTCTTGCTGCTTTGTCTGGGGTGTGCGCTGTGGACTATTTTTATTGCCGTATAAATCATATTCATCGTCTTGTTCCTTTTTAAAAGATTCCCCACATTAATATTGCAGATCGATCTGGATGGATCGCTTTCTACAAATACCACACACTGTGGCATGTTCAAAACATGTGCAGTAGAACTGTGGAGTAGTGTGTCCAGGCCCAGAGTACTAAAAAAGAAATGTTTAAAGTTCTATATTCATTTATCTATTTCAAACGCTGAAAAAGGGGCGAAATATCCTTTCTGACAAACACTTTGCAACTTCATGAGAGTATTTTAGTCTTTTTTTGCATACAAAACCCTGCTGCTTTTAATTAGTGTATTGCCAGTAGCTAGAACTACCAATGGTTTACAACTGCAGAGTGCTGCACATACTAGCGACTATGGTTCAATATACGCTTGTTGGAGTGATAGTAATAGTATCAGCAGCAACAGCAGCTAGCGCGACTCTAGATTCCAAACACTTTGATGCGTTTTTTGATGTAAGAGGAAGGCAAGCACCATACATAGAAAATATACGCAAGTGCTTGGAATGGGACAGCAGCAACACTAGCAGAAACTTGACTTGCCGTCAGCCATCGTCAAGTCACGCAACGCGCCGTACCGCAACAGCAATCTACGACTCCTCGACAACTAAGAGTGCGGCCGACGAATGTGGTCTTGGCGAAAGAAAGATGGACAATTACAGAGCACCCGGGGAAGATGGTTTGGCTTCAAAAGTTCATGCCAACAACAACCCATTGCACATCTTGCTAACTACAAACGCCAATGGGTTCTTTTATATAAACTACCCTTAACAATTAGAAAAACGAAAACCTTAGCTCCGCATCAACAATGTCCCGCAAAACACGATCTGCACTGGTACCGTCACGCTGTGCGGCCTCGCGCTGACGCCTGATCGGGCCGTGCGCGTAGAACGGCACTAGAAGATCGCCATCGAGCACCGTGCGCCGCGGCGTCTGGTGCTGGCGCTGGTTTGGAGGCACCGAGCGATACTCTCTTGGATTCAGTCCGGCAAACGGCGGAATCCCATGCACAAGCTGGGCGTTGATGCGGTGCAGGCGCTTGTATGGCTTCTCTGGGATCATCGTGACGGCATAGGCAGCTCCGGCCTCGGTTGTGACTACGCACACCTGCTGTTGTGAAGACGGGACGGCGCTTCCGCCAAAGCCAGTGCCAGCTCTGCCTGGTGCAACCAGACGCTTGACGCCAGTTATTCGCGAACGCAGATTGAACTCGCCACGACGCAGCAGCTTCAGTCCGCTTGACGAGTGCACATCACGTGGCGCATACAAGAAAAAGTGCAAGATTCCGTGCGAGTCGGCAGCCATGAGCTGCATCTGCTGTCCGCACACAAGCATGTCTGCGTACTCCACAGGGAGTCTGTTGTAGAAATCACGTCCCAGCACCTGGATCTTGGTGGGTCCGTCCTCTTGGAAACCCGCAAACCAGATGCTGTTGATCAGATCGCCGATCAGCAGATAGTTTTTGAAACCTGCCAACGACTTTACCCAACTCTGGCAATCCATGAACGCAATGCTGGCAAGCGACTCGCCGTTCGAAAATGACCTCACAAATATCTTTGATCCGACAGAAATAACCAGGTTCCCTCGGAGCTCGCCCAGCGCATTGACTGTGCCGCGCATTTCCTCTTTAAACAGCAGCTTCAGTCGGCGGTTGGTCTGCGGACGTCCCGGCAGCGGAACCACATCCACTATGTCGAATATGTATATTCTGCCCCGAGACGAAACGTCCTCGCCCAATACAAACCCTGTGGCAACGCATATAAGCGGCTTGCTGCCGCTCATTGCCTGCGACGACTCTAGAACAAGCGTGCGCATATCTACCACATGCTCGTTCTCGTCAAACGAAAACGAATCCACCGTTTCCCACGTCACTGGACTAAGCAGATCCATGAAGAAAAAGGGCACAAGCGGCGGCGCCGAAGTAGTGTGCAGGTCATTACGGCTGTGTTCTGGGATCAACTGCTGAGCATCAAGCTGACTCTGCGCCGTTGCCGGATCCTTACCGGCAGCGACTAGGCGTTCCTCCTCCATCTCTCTGGCATGTCTGGCAGCAATCTCAGGATCTGGCTCTTTGATATAAAACGGCTGCATAGTTGTCGCGATTGCTGCATAGCTGCCCGATGGAGGATGGAAGGAAACGCCGCCAAGTGTGCTTATGCCTGGATGGGCGGTGCCAACCGTAATGCAGCGCACCGGCCACGGCGCATCATACTCAATGCCTCCACGAGCGGCCTGTAGAGATGCTGGTAGCATTGAGACAACAAGCGTTCCAGCCTGGGTGAGGGCCACAAACCCACGCTGGCACGATGAGGTGTGAAAGCGCGCAAGTCCGACTACCGGCCTAAACCGCGTTAGTAATCCGCCAGCCTCGGCATCAAACTCCTTTGTCGCATTTTCGGGCATTAGCGTTTTAGGGAGCTTGACTGGAACACGGAGTGGGTGCACGCGCGCGTACCGCTTCGATCCAACAATTACGAGCACTGGCCGGAGCCCAGATACAAATACCGCCGAATATCCGCCAACATTGTCCAGCGCAATAAGCTTGCGTGACCATGCAAGCGGAGCCAGTATGCGCTTGTCTTTATTTGGATTGTCATTGATGCCAGCCTCGTCTACCTGTTCTCCATGCTTGTCGACATTCGACTGCTTCTCTTCCAAAGCTACACTCGCACCCACATCTCCATCAAGAGTAGTATTCGTGTTGCCAACGTTTGTCAGTCCAAACCCAGGATCCGCGTACAGATCATCGACAACGTGTTGCCCAGTAAATGATGTAGCCAGCTGCAGACTGCTTTCTGTCGCTTGGGCCTCTTCGTTATTCGATTCCCTATCCTTGTTCTCGTTCGCAACCTTATCCACATCCATAGCCGACTTGCTGATTTTGCTGCCGTCCCCGTCACTACTGCTGCGCATGTCATCGTTATTGTGGTGCTCATTATCCGAATCTTCATCCCAATCGACAACGGCCGTTGGATCCTCATGCTGCTTACCGGTCCGGGCGCTCTCCCGTGCACGCGCTTCTGCCTGGACGCGTTGGGCAAGTTTGGCCTCGCTCAGCATCTCCCAGGCTGCAAACGCATCCTTTTGCCTTGTCTGAACTTCCTGAACTCTGCGCTCGTAGTCGGGCTCATACGCAAGAACATCATGCTGCATGCGCGTAAAACGCAAGGCTAATCCCAAATCATTCTCAGATGCCACTGCTGGGTGTATATTATTCATGTCATTGCTGTCGTTGCCGTTACTTCTAGATGCAAGGCTGGCGATATATTCGCTGGGACAGTACTCAAATGCTCTGTAAACAGCAATCTCCCCTGCCGTTGTCAATACGACAAGATGAAGATGCATAATTGAATTTCCGCCCATTCCTACCAACTGGAATTGGTCAATGCGCTTGGAGTGAACATGGACTCCAGCTGCTGTCCTTTCATTGGATCCATTCTTGCTTTCTGAGGTGGTCTTTTTACGGGTCCCCATTAATCTGTTGGATCCAGAGCGTCGGCCACCAGCGCTGGATTCAATCGTATCCATATCCTCTCCGTTAACATCGCCTTCATCGCTATCGCCGCCATCACTGCTGCTGCTACTGCTGCTGCTGCTAGCGTCATCGCCATCAATATGATCAATGTTGGCCTGAGCCATCGACAGCTGACTAGCCATTTTCATAGCAAACAAGTCTGAAGACAGCGTCTCTAAAAGAAAGTCAAACTTGCGCGTTGTCCACAAAAGATCAAAATGCGGTAAGCGGAAAATACTGAGAGTGCCATTAGTAAACAACACAAGCAGATACATTGGGTCTTCGCCCCTCACTTCCTGAGCTGTTTCTTCTTCTCGGTCGATACGTGTGTTTTGTCTTTCGCTAGAATCCGCATCTGTTCCATTCGCGTCCACTTTGCTTAATCTTCTACGGTGATTCCGACCATCATCTTGGCCCTCAGTGTTCTTCTCGTCCTCCTCTTCATATAGCTCATCAAACGTATCGCCGCCACGCCTACGCTTATCACGACGCTTTGCAGCACCGTGGGCATGTGTTCGTTTGCGGAGCTTGGCAACCGTAGCATCAGCGTAAAGGCTATCAAAGTCCTCGTCAGCAACAGCACTGTCTCCTTTTGAGGCTGCTTGCTCATCAAGGATGTCTCTGTTGCGTTCAACCCAGTCTTTGTTACTGATAAGAACACGATGCTTATCTCTGAAAAACGACACACACGAAACATGTCCTCGCCTTAGTGGCTGTGGAACAATCGCCGCCTCAAGTTGTCCAGTATCTCCTTTAGCCTCGTAGAGCAGAAACCGTCCGGTTTCGGTCCTCAATAAAACATGTGGATCCTGTATCTCTGCTGAAACAATTGTCAAACCTCCTTCAAGCACAATGGACTGTGTCTCGCGTGCAGATGAGTTCACCAGACGCAGTCCGGTCGCATAGACTTGCACAACACGCGTGCTGCCAAAGACCTCACCAACCTCGATTGTCGGACCAAGAGTGTAAAAACCACTACGCTCCATCTCGGACAGCTCGTTTCCAGCTGCAAAAACTGCTGTGCTGTTGTCTCGAGAAAGAACCATAAATGCGTCGTTGAGGTCAGCTAACGAACCGCTGTCTGCAGCCTGCATAACTCCACCAATGTTGTATTCCTTCAAACAACGAACAGTCCAGACCTTGCGTACTGGTGGACCAGGAAGATCAAAGGAAGCAACCACATCCGGGCTTATGTGCCGCTGCTGTACTCGTAGACAACCGCGCCACTCGTTCCCGGCACAGGTAACCAACTCCATATCATCCTCGCTTGGATACGCTGATAAACTTGCTATTGCGTGGCCAATCTCCATACTGGCGATGGGACCTGTTCCAACCAGCTCGTCGTGGACAAGTATGCGGTATTCGTCAGTCCACTTTTCAGACGCTGGCCCTTGATTGGAAGCTCCATATTCGCCATTGTCTTCTACAGTCGAGCTATGACGACGATTGCTAGAACGCATTGAAGACGGGGCACCATACAATTCTGTATCAATATCCATAGAAGAACCATCAAACAGAGCGCCAGTCTGTGCGTCGTTGGCGTTAGATTTCTGTTCAATCCGCTCAATACCAAGAAGAAGCGAGCGTCCGGATTTTCCGCCAATAAAGAAGAGGGACACGTCCGCTGACAACTCGCTTTCATCGCTGGTCACCGGCCTTAGCTCTGTTGAGCAGGATGGAAGCAGGCTAATCTCGTCCCAAGTGTCAGCAACGGGTGTTCTGATGCCATTTGTAGTGTCAGGACCAGCGATCTGCCTGATCCGAATCTGTTTCACAAGTCTGCCATCTCCAACAAGTTGCAGCATAAAAACACTTCCATGCTGGGTCCAGAGCGCCAAGGTGTTTGGATTCAAGAGTAGGCATGTAGACGCGCGTGGATTAAGAACCAATTCGAGATGTTCCAACGTAGAGTCAATGTAGCCGCTCATATGTACGCCAATCCCATGCACAGCTGTCTTGTTTAAAGTACACATGCACGAGACCGCACCGTTTACAACATGCGATATGGAGCTTGTGGCAAAAACAAGCACTCCACCAATAGGTTCGGGGATCGGCACCAGTATCTGGCTGTCGCTTGGAAGCCTGCTTGTCGAATTAAGTACCGATACTGACTGGTTGGACAGATCGAGTGAAACCACAGTGAGTGAACCAGTGTCATGCTCAAACTCGAGTAAACCAGGCCACGTCGGGTCCTGCTCGTGCAGAATAGCGAGAGTGGGCTCCAAATATCCGCCAAGAAACACAAAATCGCGGATGTTGCGCACATCAACATCTTCAACTTGCAAGTCGACAACAAAGCTGGAAGCGTATGGTCTTGTGCCGTCTGCATCTCCGCTCTCGCCCAACGCAACCAGCGGCAGTATAGCAACCTGATCGCCGTAGATGCGCATTGCTACGCAGCGGCATTCAGGATCCAGGCGCAGCATGCATGCCTGGTTCGCGTCAAAGGACTTTTGCATCAGACGCTCGTGCTCGTAGTAGTGGATGGACTCGGTAACAAGCGATTGTGTGCCTGCATCGAACGCTACAAGCGACATCTTTGCCTCGGTGAAGGACATGAGCAGCCGATCCGCTCCGTTTCTGCCTTTGCCGCAATTCACCGCCTGCAGATCCATGATTTGTCCGTGCAGGCTCCAGCGGTTGATCAAATGGATCCGTGGCTGCTTTGTCTGTGCTCTTTTCCCGTTTTCGCCGTGCTCGTCTGCGCCATCTCTGATCATCGGGAGATCGAACTACCAGTAAATACACGAACAGATGTACTGGACCGGGTTTTACGTGTCAGAAAAATAATTAACAAAACAAAAACAAAAAAAACAAGAGCTGCTGTTCATCAAACCACACGTCATGTCGTTCTATCTCAGGGCTTACCTCTTCGGCATTTGCGTTGCTGTATAGATAGTCGTCGGCTGGGACCTCACCATCGTCGCTGCTTGCTTCTTTCATCACTAGCTCAACCTCATAGAGTTCCAACACATTTCCTCGAGCCAGTGCAAGATTACTAGCACCTGGCCGTGTGAAGCTTAGGCTGACTGCCTTGTCGACAGTGCTGGGCGGCAGCACCTCGCGGCAATATGTGTAAACAGGCTCACGCATTCAAAGACCCAGCTGCAATGTGTTAAAAATAATATTGAAAATAATATTGAGAATAATATTGAGAATTTGAAAAGAAAAAAGAAAGGAGGATAAAAATGTGCTGTTTTAGTTTTTTGGGTGGCAGGACTGTTAAGAAAAAAAAAGACTCGGCTCACCAAGCCCTTTCTCTCAACTTTGTTTTATTTTATTTTATCTTTTCAGATTCTGTCTGACACAAATCAAGTTGGCACTCTGTCAGTTGGAGCAATGCAAAAAGAATTTATGAGGAAGGGATTGTCAGCCGGCACCTTGCTGGCAGCTATACATAGAAAGAGACAGCGACTACCAGGCAGCGCAGCAGTCTTCGTTAACTATCGCGGGGTCTCGAGTGGCAAAAAGAGCAGCGACAAGGATTGGCAGCGTGAGGGGTATGAGCACGATAGCCACATTGGTGTGGAACCCCTAGTGTCTCCGTATGTCATGGGCGCAACCGTATTTTGCACAGGTGGCCTGGCCTACTACATGTACAGCGAGTATAAGCCCGCCATCCACAGATACATGCCTTGGCTGGGCCATCTGCCATTTTCAGGGAACAGCAAAACCAAGACCGACCAAGCCAAGATAGACGTGATAGAAAAACAAGCGCGTGCTCAGCGCCGCAAACGTGCGGACATGGTGCCAAAATCCAGCTTGGAGCCGACGCAGCAAGTGAATTGGGCATGGTCCAATCCTGGCTTGTATCTGACTGGTTCCAACGAATACGGGCTCATCGATCCTCTCCATCCAGACAGCGGTGTTGGATACAAGGCGGCAGTTCCTGGACTTCAAGGAAAGCTTTTGCGCAGCGCTGCTTTTGCCAAGACACATGCAGCCGCTGTGGATGCTGACGGCAATCTTTACCAATGGGGTACCGGCTTTGTTGGCGGAAACTTGCCACATAAGCCTGTATGCACACTCCACGACTCTTCAGTCCGCGAGGTGGCAACGAGCAAAGCGTTTGTTGCTGTTCTAGATAGCAAGAGCAGGGTGCGTATCCTCCGTGGCGACAATAGCCAAGTGGATAATATGGCCTCTGTTGCTAAAGATCCATGTGGTTTTGTTGAATTCAAGCCTCGACTTGGATGGCGCGAGCATGTGGTCTCGATCTCCGCCGGGGAGGACCATCTTGCTGCCAGGACAAGCAGCGGGAATGTCTACACATGTGCACTTGGCGCCAGTGGTAACGACAGACACCAGCTTGGACACAGCGCTGCTAGTGTGCCATCTGATACCAACAACATCGAGCCGTTTGTTTTGATGCGTATCCAGTCCAAGCATCTTTTCTCATCTGTGGTCTGCGGTGGGCGCCACACTCTTCTTCAAACAACAGATGGCGAAGTCTATGGCTGCGGAGCAAACGACTTTGGGCAGCTGGCAATGGGACCGTACGCAAAGGAAAACGCAACCGTGCGCCAGCTGACGCCGCTAAGAAGGATCTGGACCAACAGTCTGTTTGACAAAGAGAGCTCGCGTGCGGAGAGCATATCCGCTGGCTCCGCAACGTCGTATGTACATATTAGAGAAGGCGCAAGCAGAAAGCTTGTCTCATTTGGCCGTGGCATCGATGGCCAGCTAGGAAATGGAAGTATGTCGCACATACAAGGAACGCCTGTTGTTGTCAGAGAGCTTTCGGATAAGCAAGAGTACGACCTCGCTAGCAAGCAGCAACAGCCGCTAGGAATCCGGTCGATGTCTGCGGCTGGAGACCACATTGTTGTTGTGTGTGATAACCAGACCAATGTTACGCTAGATGGATCAGGAAACTCGTTCAACAAGCATCCACTTTACGGCTACGATGTGCTTGTTTGGGGCAACAATGAAAGCGGCCAATGTATCCCTGACCGCAAGCATAGGATTTCCGCCCCTGCCCATCCACCGCTTCTTTACAAACATATTAGCCAAAAGTCAGATCCGGGCAACAGATTTTCGACGAGCTCCAAAGATGATGTAACTGGCGCATTTAGGTTGCAGGCGGCACCAAAGCAATGGGTATTAGGCGCAAGCTTCAATGGATCTGAATCGCACAGCGGAAGTAGTAAAAAGTATCTTGTGGAGCAGGTGTTTGTTGCAGGTCCAGATGTCACGGCGGCTTTCTTAAAACAATGCTAGGTCTATCACTAATCACAGTAACTTGGGTTACTTTAATAACATACAATGCTTGATCCGCAACTCCCTTTTAGCGCCAGTTTAGTACGAAACAAACACAAGAACAGCAACAAAAATTGCCTAAATAGAATGATCACTAGTGACGGCGTCGAGTTAGGCTAGGACGGAAGTCAATAGGATGGGATTCCTCAGTGGCATCTTCATCCTCTTTCCATATCTTGATTGTCTTGTCTGCCTCGCCGGTAATCAGCCGAAAACCTGTGCGGTCAAATGTTGAGCAGAATATCCCGGCCTCGCTATCAAGAGATCCAGGCTGCACAACGGTGTCTGTCTCCTGGAAGCAATGGCCGCTCTTCCAATCCCAGAACCGCATCGATCCATTGTCACCACCAGAGAAAAGAACGCCGTCACTGTTGGCGGACAAAGTGTTAACAATCGCGTTGTGGCCATCAAAGTTCTGAACAAAATCGCCCTTGGGACATCTCCACTGCTTGATCGTGTCAGCTCCGCCGCTGGCAAACCCAAACTCTGTCGGATGCAACGCTAGAGCGCGCACAGACTTTTTATGATGCGTTAGCGTGTTCATTGATTTTCCGGCCGCCAGATCCCACAGCCGCACGGTCCAGTCCATTGACGACGATATTACCTGGGGGTCGGCCTCTTGGCATTCAACTGACGAAATTGTCGACTTGTGCCCTGCGAGAACATGCACCTGCTTCTTTGTGCGCATGTCCCACACCCGCGCAACTGAATCGCGGCCTCCAGTGACAAGAACATCGAGAACAGGGTGAAGCGCAAGTGAATAGACTCCTGACAAATGTCCGTGATACTGGCGTACAACTTTGTTGGTCTCCAAGTCCCAACACTTGACCTGTTTGTCTTCTCCACAAGAAAACAAATACGGGTGACGAGAAGACACAGCTAGTCCGCGCACGGGCGAGATGTGGCCGGTCAGTGTCAGCTTTAGCGTGCCTGATGCCAGATCCCAGATCTTAATTGTCCTATCAACTGAGCCAGAAGCAAACCACTTGTTTCCAGGCTCCACAGCCAGCGATCGCACCCACCCAATGTGTCCACTAATAACCCGCATTAGCTTCCATGGCGCATGCCACTCGGGTCTTACAGGCTCGTACATTCGCTTTCGCACAATCTGCTGCCCCGGCGGCGGCGGCTGGTTTATAGCATCTTGGGCGCCCCTTTCTGCTGCCTTTAACACCAACTCGCGTGTTGGAACCTTTGCCTTTTTCCCCTTTGCTTTCAGCTGCTTACCCGAAAGCCCATCCAGAACCCTTTGAACTTCGTCTTCTACGCTTGTAGCAGCTTTGAAAGTTTTAATAGGTTCATCTCCAGCAGTAATAAGGTTATGAGTCAGAGGAGTCTCAAGAGAAGTTTGTGCCTCCACAAGGGCGCCGGTTGTTGGAATGTGAGGCTGATCGATAGCCCGAGGAAGTACTCGCGAAGATAAATACTCGTCGCGATATTTACTAGCAATTTTCTGCTTTGTACATGTAGAATCTGTAGCCGCAGTGCTACGTACTGTCGGTGCCCCGTGGAATAGCGCATGTGTAGCTTTGACTGTGTTTTGTATTAACGATTGAAGAGGATATCCACTGGTTTCGACATCAGCATGCTGAATGCTACTTTCCGCCATATTGCACTCGACCCACTATACAAATTTAAAATAGCAATAAATATAAAAGGGATTTCAGAATAGGTGCTAAATGTGTAATTTTTGGAGAAGCAGGATGCAGATTTGGATGAAAAGTTTATTTCGTACAAAAAACAACCTTGCTTTAATTTGTAGTTGACAGGTTCTATGTGCACAACTACTGCTTATAATGGGTATTTTTTTGTGATCTGAATTTAATTTAGCCTATTGTGATCACTGTTTTTAATTATATCAGACAAGTATAGCCATAATCCTGATCAATATTATATCTGATTGTCTTTAGCATTTACCACATTGCCAAAGTTTTTGTTATCACAATTAAAGCTCTTTCTGCTTATTGAATTTTTCTTTCGCCTATTGATTTACAGCTTATAATCCTCTAGGATAACATTAGTGGGCTTCTATTTTGTGGTCATACCGGTGCGGAGTAAAACTTTAAATCGAAAGGAATCTTTGGAAAAATGGAAAGTTCATTTGGGAGGATGTTTCGCAAATCCAAATTGGCGAGCTTAGATCGCAGCATCAAGCAGGTGTACGCTACCTTTCCGGAAGCTGTAGCGCGCGGAGATTGGGGGCTGAAGCGATCAATGCCTAGCAAGGTAGCGCTTCGCCTTGCCACGCTAAAGGAAATTGATAACAAGGAACAGATCATTGATTTTGAAGCAGCAAACCAGCAGTTTATGACAACGATGACGTGGAAGGAGAACTTTCTCGAGTCGCGGTCGCCTAAATACTCTGGTTCAGGCGATGTGATGCATGAGATTGTGAATGTTTATGACAGGCCATCCGGCATGAGCCAACACATTTATGGCGGTCCTGGTGCTGCTGATAAATCAGCAAACACAAGGGGCAAACCACAGCGCAACATAAACATGATGACACGTGCTGAGTGGAAGGATTTCCTGGAGGAAGCGCGTGCACGACGCGCAGAATGGAGGTATGGCATTGAAGCAAAGGAGTATGCGCCCGAGGAAACCATGACGTTTATGAATGCCACGGACAAATTTGATTCTACAAACGACGGAGTACATCGCTCGCCCACATACCATGACTATGTGCCTAGCGGCGAGGAGCTTGTGGTTGGTGGACGTGTTCTTAATCGTGTGCCGGGTGGGTTTGCTGTTGGAATTCAGGGTATCGTGGCGTACTTGCCTATGCAGAGCCAAGCGATTGATTATAAACTCCAGTATCGTGACATTAGAATGTTCTATGTCCACAGCGCTAAATTCGATAGTCAGGGCCAGCCTGTGGTTATTGTTAATACCAAGCCTCGCGACAACAGAGGTTCTATGTACGTTCATGCATCTGAGAAGACGAGTGCCTTTTCCTACTCAAAGCCAGATGCAGCGGAAAGGAGTCGCGAAGACGCACAAAAGCGGAATCTGGTGAAGCGTCTCAAGAATATTGTGGACAAAAACCGGAAATTGGCAAATAAGGATGATATTGGCGCGAAATTTCACGCTGCCGAGAAACCAAACTCGATCAATGGTGCACTGGATCTCTTGGGCAAGTTTCGTAACTAGATAGCTTACTTTTTTTTCTCATATCTTTCAATACATCGCGCTAGGTGTACGCATAGGAGGTTTTAGACTCAGACTTGCTTAATTGCCAGTTAAGCTAATTTAAAAAATATCTAGAGAAACTATACACCAGGCACAGGTCTTGGATAGCAGTGTTTATTTTATCGAGGTTGTTTTAGGATAGTTTTAGAGTTCGTATTTGGTGCTGTCCATACCCCACGCGCCTCTTGCCTGGTTCATTGCACTGGCGACCGATGGCTGCGTGGCAATAGACTCGACGATGCCAGCAAGGTTTGGAGTAAGCGGAAGCGGACTATACGAGTCAGAATCTGACTCTGTGTATTCTGGACGGTACGTCGTTTCCATTGACACTGTGTACTCTGGTGGTGTTTGGGCCAACGTGGTGGCTAAAAAGCAAGTTGCTATGGCAGCTGCAACAATAGCAATGTTAAACATAACTAGTTTGAAGAGAGTAAGGCAGTTTGTAGATGATATTTTTTATTTGTTTTCAGCGGATCTCTTTAGTCAGAAAATTTTATTTTGCGTGAGAAGAAAGAAAGATGCTTGAGCTATCGGCTCTATATATACATTAAGACAAAAATGCCATGTTGGTCGCTTGTTATAGAAATGCAGGATCCAAGCGAAGGTTGTATATGCGTTGTGTGGAGATTTATCTCGATAAAAGATTGATCTGTAGCACTGCACATTAAGGAGGTAGCAAACACTGTTGCGTTGGTTGAAACAAGATCTGTATCACCATCACTGCACTGTGCTTTGTAAACCTAATGACTTTGAATATCAACATAAAAAAGCGCATGTGCACCAAATGATTATGCTTTATTGTCAAATCAACATCGACTGGCCCACTTGTCCCCTTGCGCAGATTTGCATTGTTGTGGCTGTTTTGCTTGTTTTCTCTCTTTTACATTTTTGTATTGTTGTATTTTCTGCTTTTCCTAATTTTTGAAGGAACTATTATTGCTCATAATCCATCCGTTTGCTTTTAGTTTTGACAAATACCACAGAGTACGTAAAATGTCGCCCAAGAACAGCATTGACGCGGAGAACAAAAAGAAAGCTCGTGACGATGCACTGGAGTTTCTGGAGACTTTAAAGATTAGTGATGGGGCGAATTCTGATAATGGAGGTGCCTCAAAGGACGCCAACGATGAGGAGGTCGGCAGTCAGGATAAAGGGCCATCGGCCCGGGCAGATGAGGATCCTAAGAGCATGCTCAAATTCATCGACGATCTGACGGAATCAGCAAAGCGCGGAAGTGCAGCGTCAGAAGAAGGTGATTCGGATGCGAGGAAGGGAGACACGGCGAAAGGAGATGACGTATCGGCAACGGGAGGCGGATGGTCCTGGGGCGGGCTGTGGGGACAGGCAGCTGCACTTGTTGAGCAGAACGAACAGTTCAAGTCAGGACTAGGCAAGCTCAAAGAGTCTTTTGACAATGTGCGCAACACAGAGGCGTCAAAAAGCTTGGAGAGCAGAGTCAAGACGTTCGTTAGCCAAGAAAGTATCAACAGGCTTGGAGGAGATCTGAAGCGGTCGCTGGACACAGTAATCGACACAATTGCACCGCCAATTCAGGAGCACGAGGCGTTCAGCATCCATCTTGTTGATAATGTCAGCGACAGCAACATCGAAAGCGTTGTGTACCGAACGATGGATGCGGTGTTTGACTTCCACGATGCAGGCGAAATCAACGTAAAATCAGCAGCAGAACAGATGAGAGAGGCACCCGAGATGCAGACTAAGCGTGGCGATACGTTTACATTGCCCAAAGGATTTGACGGCGGATATGGCGCTGCTATGAGCGCGATACAGTTTATCCAGAATACGGAAAAGATAAAGGCCAAGGAGAGAGCCGGTGTAAGCGCTAAGAGCAGCAGCAGCGCCAACGCCAACGCCAACGCCAATGGCGATGCGAGCACAGGTGAAGGCTCGCTGCCTGGAGAGGAAACGGACGGATTAAAGCGCAGCCAAGAACGCAGCCCAAGCCCGCTGTTCTATCGAGCACACAAGACGGAGCTGTTTCTGGCAGTGCAGCCATTCTCGGTCATTCCAATTGAGGACCAAGGCTTCCTTGGGCTCTGCGTGGTTCTACGGGATGCGCAGCGCAACATCACGCTTCGCACGTTCTCGCAGATGCTTCCGTTGAGTTGCTGGGCAAAACCGCACGATCAGATTGTTGCTGTTGACATTGATGCATCGCTTGGCTCGGCCGTCAACATGAGGACCGACAGTGTGGTCCAGCGCAAGCAGGAGATGAACGAAGAGTGTTTGTACGAAGCCGTCATGCTTGGCGTGAAGACGCTTTGTAACGAGTATCTGACAACGCGGCCGCAACCAGACGCAACAGGCAGCTTGACCAGTGGTGCTATTGCAGCAAGCGCACCAGTCGCTGGTGATGTCACTGGCAGTAAGCCTTCAGAGCTAGCTGAACAGTGAGAGCCAGACATGCAATGGAAGCGTGGAGCGGACCATTTGCTAATTGGCTGCTTTTCATTTCTGCCAAGAAATCTTTTAAATTTTTTTGTTCTTTGGTAATATATCATGCCACCATATGCGTTTACCTCCAAAAGACTCAGTTATGACAGAGAGATCCGTTTGATTCAGTTTCATGTTTGTCAGCCTGCTTTTCATATGCCAGCGGAACCACACTGCGCTAACATTGTCTGCTGTTCTATGTGATGAAACAGATATATTACTGGCTTGGGCCCCCTCCTTTTCAACACCACTGCCATACCTTGTTATGGCCCAGTTTAATTGCGAGGATTGTCAATTCCCTTCTCTGCTAAATACCCATTCTATTTCTTGCCAGCGCCACATCATCATATCATCATATCATCATATATGTCGTCGAGTGCCAGAAAGTGGATGAATAGTCACTTGCTGAATTGGAGTGTGTGTAGCCACCGCCAGACTGAACGCCAATATGATACAGCGGCCTTTGGTTAGACATGATGACTCTGTGCTTCCGCCTCCTCATACAATCAGCAGAAATATATTTGGCACCTTCAACGCAAGCATCTTGCTCTTCAGCAAAAAAAAACAAAGAGATAGGTTGCTGGTATAACATGCGGCCAGTATGCTGAAGCGATAGAGCGTCTACTAACAAAAATTGTTAGAGTGGAGATTATCTGCATATGCTGCATTTCTAGACATGCCAGAATTCGCTCCTGGACTTTTCTATGCAGCGTCCACGTGCGATAAAACGTCAGAAGGATTCCCGCTTTTTTAAGGAAATTTCCCAACAGCATGCAGGCATGGAAAATGCGCACGAGCTGCGTTTGTAACAAAAAAGCCCAGGGACACATATGTCGCATCTATCGAATCTTGGTATTTAAGCAGAATTTTCTTTTCCACTGTTTCCTTTGCTTCCTTCCTTCTTTTTTCTTTTCCATTCTCTCGATTATATCTGTTTTCCGCCTTTGCTTTGCAAGCGCAACATTCAAACTTAAAGAACTAGTAAGTGCTGCTGGTATAAATAGTAATTAATTAGCACAAGCGCTTCTTGGACATCCATTCCATCTACTTATTCCATCTATTTCGTACTTTCCTTGTAGCCAAGTTTATCTTCCAACCAAGATCTCTTCTCAAGTCTGTCAACTCGATGGTAAAACCCACACATAATGGAGGAACCTATATCGAAAAAGATTTGAACCACTCTGCTTCTGGCTCTTCTGCCGCAGCCCCGAGCGCCTCGGAGCCCGGCACTGAGCCGCTGCCATTGATTCCTGCTGCTAGTGGAAGCTCCAACAGCAACAGTGGCAGCACCGATCTCGCTGGGGTTGAAAGTTCCCATTTGCCAGCAGCAAATGAATCCCAAGAGACCGAGAACCAAGTCTCTGGCTCATCTAATGAGCCGGAGCTGAGCCCAGGAGGGAATCCGCCTGTGATTGACGGCAAGGAGAGCGTCGAGTTCCAGATTGGACTGCATGTTGTTGATCTATTTGACATTCTTGCCTCACGCGAAAACGGCGGCAGCACGGTGCCAAGCCGACGTTACCAGCTGGTGCACAACAACCCACTGGTGCGCCACATGCGCGAAGCCACCAACAATATTCTGCGCAGCTCGCCATCCACCGTAAGCGTGGATTCCAGCAACACACTCAATTAAGCATCACAAGACGGATCATGAGATGGAGGAAACAGCAGTAGCAGCAGCATCAGCAGCAGCAGCGCCAACGGCGAAAAGTGCGACGACT
>JANBOK010000037.1:0-47339 GCA_027595805.1 Coemansia sp. Benny D160-2 | reverse complement strand
GCTGTTGAGCGGCAGCCGCGAATGGAACGCCAGCATCGCTCGCTTGAATCCGCACAAGCCCAAGCTTACACGTTGCCAAAATAAGCATAAACAGCGGCAGATCGGGACAAACGCGCAGAACCAAGCGACCCTCAACCTGCTCATCATCCACGCACCTTCTAAACGTGGCAACAATCTCGCTGGTGCCGCTGTTCTCCAAGTACATGATATTGTTGCTACGCGTCTTGCTGCGCTCCATCCGCCAGATGTACCGCTTGCTCCCGCCAGAGGCCGGGTACTTGAAGCACCAGGTGTACCCGAAGCTGAGCCGCTCGCCCTTGGTTTTGATTCCGGCGCCCTCAAAGTCTATCCAGCTCCGGTCGGTTCCGCGCAGCTTCCCCGTCATCGATATCCCCGTGTAGTACACCTCTTTTGCTACTACGCCCGAGGAGTCCGTTGTGAGAGAGAACGCATGCTTGAAGTCGGTGGCCATGTCGAATCCGTACACTGCTCCCGCATACACCAGCGTCTCGTCAAAGAGCTTGCCGCTGTGGTTGATAAACGTAAACGTCTGCTGCGTCATTCCCTTTATGATAGCAAATATTAACAGGTAAAAAAATTAACAAACAAGCGAGTGGATAAATAAGCAGGAAAAGTAAGAAATAAAAGTGTGTATAAAAAAGATGAAATTGGAATAATTTAAGGTTTCCCCTTTAATGAAACGGTATCAAAGCATCCCGTCTTTTCCGTTCTTGTGTCACAGGAACAGACGGAGGAAAAGACGTTTTTTTTGCTTTAGGCACTGACCAACAACCGCTCTACGCTTCCATTTCCTCTTCACCAATATGATGCATGCGACCAAAGAAATCACATGAAGAAAAAAAGTTCTATTGTCCAGAGCACACACCTTGGATTTTTATTTACTTTTCGTCTTTTTCTATGAAGGTTTTTTTTACATTCAGCGAGCTAAACCTGTTTGTATTTGTTTTGCTTCTTTCTTTGTCTTTCCCCTTTGTTCGGCTAGCAATTATGAATTATAAACATAGTGCATGCATCGTTCCTCGCTTCCAGTATGCCTTTACAAAGAGCAACCTTGTTTTTTATTTCAGCACGCAATACAGGGTGCCCTTGTGTATCTGTCACCGAGAAAACACACAATACCCCATTCGGCAAAGTTCGGTTTGGTCATTGTTATTTCCAAAGATGGGATTATTTGTACCAGCGAAATACATGCGTTTTATTCATTCCCTAATTTATCTGGTCAAGCTGAGTGTGCAAGAAGGCAATGAAAGAGATTTACGTGTTGTCTTTTTTCTTTCACAGCTATCCCTCTCTCTCTTGCACTTTAGGATGCATGAAAAGGGGATTGATGATTCCAAACCATGCCGGTTCTCAGAACATATGCTTTACTTATTTATCAATTTGTCTATTTGTTTATTGGGAGTGTAAGCGAAAGGGTAAATCCATCACCACTTGTCTCCCAACCATCCATTACTTGGATGGCGAATGGGGGTGTGTCATCCAACAAGTGTATGCGGCCAATCTTGTTAAAATTGCATAACCAACCACACGCCATTTCCCTTCCTTCAAAAGAAAGCTGCGCTGGCCAGCACGTTCCAAAATAAGCAGGTTGTCAAGAGAAATAAAAACCTGGCAGCAGCAGAAGAAAGAAGGGAAATCAGTCCCTCGGTTCATTCTGCATTTGCAAATGCAAGAGAAACCTGATAGTGCGGAGAAAAAAAGGTGTGTTTAAAAATTACTCTTGTAATCACATATTCTCCTCCGCTTGGCAACGAGCAAGGAGAAAGAGATTGAAAGAGGAGACTGACATGTGGGAGGGATGTTTTTTCATGCTATAAAATAGTGTTGCAAATGGTTTGATAGGATTTCAATGGCAAACTCGAGCAAACGATATAAACAAAATGATATTGGAAAAAACAGGTAATGTGCATTCATTTAAGACCGAAAAAAAATAGCATTCAACCAAAAAACTCCTTTCGTTTCAATCCCTTACTTTAACATTTTTCATTTCCATCCTTCTTGTCTTGTCTTTCTCTCTTTCCTTCCCTTTCATCTGCTGTTCCTTCTCTATCGAATGTGTCCATGACAACTCTAGTTTTTATGTTCTTGGTTTACGATATCTTTAATTGAAGAAGAGGGTTGACTATTTTCTGACTAATGTCATATTAGACAATTACATATTTTAACGTGTTCTATTTAATTTAAACAAAACCCCAACCTGTACTTAATACTGCCGTTAATATCACTAATTTTCTATCTCGTAACACCATTCCTCGCTCCAGAAACGCTAGACATAAAACAATAAAAGCATGGGCAGAAACACACATGCGTATTTTGTGGGCAGCGTTTCGGCGCTTGGCGGATTCATATTCGGGTTTGACACGGGGCTCATGTCGTCGATTCTGGAGATGGATTACTGGAAGGCGTACTTCGGCAACCCAGGCCCTGTGGGCGTTGGCGTGATCACCTCGCTCCTAACAGCCGGGTGCTTCGTCGGGTCGCTGTGTGCCGGCTACCTCGCTGACAAGTTCTCCCGCAAGCGGACAATCATGGTGGCATGCGTGGTGTTCTCGCTGGGCGCTTCCATCCAGTGCGGATCGCGCAACCGCGCAATGCTTATTGCCGGCCGGTTTGTTGCAGGACTGGGCGTCGGCGTGCTGTCGATGACTGTTCCCATCTACCAGTCGGAGATTGCGCCGTCGCATATCCGCGGCCGCCTCGTGTCGCTCCAGCAGTGGGCGATCACGTGGGGGCTGCTGGTAGCGTTCTGGATCGACTACGGATGCCACTTCATCAAGAGCGACGCGTCGTGGCGGATTCCGATCGGGATCCAGATTGTGCCCGCGGTGGTTCTGTTTTGCGCAATGACGATGATGCCGTTCACGCCGCGGTGGCTAATCGACCACGACAGATCGTACGAGGCGCAGACGGTGCTGGCGTGGCTGCGCGCCGGAGGCAATATGCACGACCCGGAGGTGGTGCAGGAGGTGGAGGACATCAAGGAGGCGGTGCGCATGGAGCGCGAGACGGCGATGCGCAGCTACTTTGAGCTGCTGCGGTTCCCGATCCGTCGGCGCCTGGTGCTGGGCGTGGCGATCCAGGCGATGCAGCAGCTGACGGGAATCAACGTCATCATGTACTTTGCGCCGTCGCTGTTCAAGCAGTCGGGGCTGAGCGGCGACAACGCATCGCTGCTGGCGCAGGGCGTCAACGGCGTGATCAACATGCTGGCGACGATTCCTGCAATTCTGTTTGTGGATCGGCTGGGGCGGCGGGCGACGCTGATGATCGGGTCGTTCGGATGCGCGGCGACGTACTTTGTGCAGGCGGTTGCCACGGGCGCGACGCAGAACAAGATCTACGAGGACGACGGATCGGTCAATCTGCAGCTGCCAAAGGGCGTTTCGTATCTGGTGATCGTGATGGTGTATCTGTTTGTGATCTCGTTCGCCATGTCGTGGGGCCCCATTGGCTGGATCTACCCGTCTGAGATCTTCCCGATGCACATCCGGTCCAAGGCCAACTCGATCACCACGGCGTCCAACTGGCTGTTCAACTTTGTCATCGGGCTGGTGGCGCCGATCCTGATGAAGCGCATCACCTGGGGCCTTGATCTGATCTTTGCGGTGATCATGTTTGCGGCGATCGGCATCATCTACGCGTTCTATCCGGAGACCAAGAACAGGTCGCTGGAGGACATGGAGGTGATCTTCACCGGCTCCGTCTGGGCGCACCGCGACCGGCGACGCATCGCCGACTACGACGACGCGGTGTTTGCGGAGAACAACAAGGAGTTTGAACTCTGAGCGAGGCCTTTTCTTTGGAAGCTAGACAGACATTCGATTATAAATACTAAACACCACTATTGGCAGACAGAAAGGCGCCGGGCGGATCGGCTCACGCATCACTGCTCTTCCGCAGCTCCGCGATGTCGGCCCAGACAGGCGCAATGTCGATGGGCACGTGCGCGAGGCCGTCGAGCGCCTGGGCGACGCTGGGCGCGAGGACGCCGTACTTGTCGCGGAAAGCGGCGGCGCGAGCCTTGTCGCCATCGCCCTGGATCAGCATTATGTCTCTGGTGAGGTCGGCGACGGCGCCGTCGATAGCGTCAAAGTCGACGGCAAAGGTCCGCGCAGCGCCGTCGTAGACGAAGCCGCCGGCGTCGAGCAGATAGGCGAGCTGCATGGCCTGGCCGAGCCCGTGGGCCTCGCTGAGGCCGAAGCGGACGGATCTGAAGGCCGACGCCAGATACGTGGTGTAGAACTGGCGCATGGTGACATTGGCGATGACGCCGGAGGCCACAAGCAGGCGCGCGGCGAAGAGGCCGGCGATGTCGGCCTTTGCCTCCTCGAAGGCCGAGTGCAGGTCCTGCAGGCGGCTGCGCACGGTGTCGTCGGGCGAAGCGACCACGCGGTGCGGGCCGTTTGAGTGCGCGACCTCGTGCAGCAGCACATGCGTGAAGAACGCATCGAACGTCACATCCGCCACGTCGCGCGGATCGAGCACGGCGCGCGCAATCGGAAGCAGCACGCTGCGCACCTTGCCTTCCTGCACATTGCGGATCAGAGTCAGCTTCGACCCGGCGCGCTCGATGGCGTCCTCGTCGTTGGGCAGGTTGTACGCCGCCGTCATCGGCGCCGCGGTATCGCCGCCGGCGTAGACCTGGTTGACAACCACGATGGGCGGCGCAGCAAGGCTCGGGTTGCGGTAGGCGTCGGGAATGGGCAGACGCGCCTCGATGTACTCGAGGCTGTCGGCGAACTTGGCAACCGTGCGGGTGCCGGCGAAGTCGCGCACATGCACCATCGCCTCGAAGAACGCCTTGGCCGAATACAGCTCGTCCTCGTACGTCTCGTACGGCCCGATGGCGGCCTCCAGCGCGCTGGTGCTGTTGATCTTGAGCCACGCGACCTCCGACTCCAGGTACCTGTTGGTTCCGAACGACTCGCCGCGCATCCGCAGGAACCGCGCAAAGCTCGCGTCGCTGACCAGATCCGCCGCCTCGCGCATCAGCCGCGCCGCCGGCTCCAGATACTCCGCGTACGCGTCCGCGTACCGCTCCAGATCCAGCCGGCCGTCCGCTCTTCTGACAACGGCGTCGTAGAATCCGCGCGCCCGCCTCGCCTCCTCGCTCGTTCCCAGCGTCCCCAGCCACGCGTCGAACTCCATCTTGCTCATGTCCTCGGGATACACGTTGGCGCCGCCGGGCTTCGCGCCCACCGCGTCGATGAACGGCTGGTTGCCGCGCCGCCGGTCCCACGGCCCGCGCAGCAGCTCGAAGAGCCGGACCCGGTCCCTGGCCTCCGTCTCCGGACCCGCCTCCTCCCTCGCCTTTGTCTCGAGCTCCCTTCTCAGCGCCGGCGCCCCCGACCACAGCTGGCTGTAGTACGCGCTGCTGAGCAGGTCCGACACGTCCGCCAGCTTCACCAGCGCCTGCCGGTCGCCCGCCGTCAGGTGCGACAGGTCCGAGCGCAGCTCCGTCGGCTCGTACTCCGCCAGCCGGTCGCGTACCGTCGGCGATGAGGTCATGTTGGTTGCTGCTAGCAGTGATGTGAACAGCGTGAATGTGCGGTACAGCGTGGCTCCCGATGAGAAAATAACCGGGTACTTGAGGATATTGAAAAGCATTGCTTCCTTACAATAGCAGGAGTGTGAAAAGCGATGAACTGAAATAGCAAAGCCCAGGCGAATGTCAAAACAATAGTAATGGTCGAGCCGTGAGAAAGAAAAACAATAACAAAAACAAAGAAGGCTAATTACACCAGAGCTTCTGATTACGTGATCGTGATCATCATTATAAATGATTATATCTCACATATTACCGGGAAAAATCATTGTATATAACCCTCACGCTGAAGCGATCTCCAGTACACAAATGCCCACGTGTAGTAGTTATATGCTTTTTCATCCGCGCATAGTTTGTCGTATCTTTCGCGATCGTACTTTTCATATGCCCTTTTCAAGGACATTGGCATATCAACATTCTTTAGGATCATTGTCTGAAGCTCCACGGGGATACTATCCATTGGTGGAATGGAGAATACCGTCCCAGCCCACCATTCCTGCTGCTGTGGTGGGACGATTGATGTCGATGGAACGCGTACGCCGGGATGAACAAAATGGAAATACAGTTTCTTCACATGTCCGGGTTTGGATGGATCTGCCAGATTCATCTCTGGCTCAGTGTATTGATACGAGCTTGGAAAGCACACAACCCGTCCGCCCTTAATGCCAGTGAATCCGTATGCCTGATTGAAGAACCACCCTAGCATTTTATCAATACCTCCTATATTATACACGTAATGGTACACCGACTCTGCAATCGAACCTCTAGTAGGAAAGTATTTATCATACGGGCGGATCAGATCACGAAACCCAATACTCGATATCTTTGTATTCTCAACATCATAGTACCATATCGCCGTGGCTACTATATTGTCGTTGGGTGTACCTAAAGTCCGCCATTCGTCTTTGCTACAATACGAATACTCTGGTGTCAGATATGTGGTTTCCATCTCAACAACAACCTGCAGCTCCTCTCCACGCAAGCTGTATGTCGGTGGCAGCGGCAGTGGACGATCTGGCTTGGAGTACTCTTTGGGCGTATGCTCTGTGTGCACAATTCCGTCTTCCCAATCACTCCACTCCTTCGCCTCATCCCTATCGGTAATGTAACCATATTTGCTGGAGTAATAATAACACGATAATGGAATAGTTACAGTGAATTCTGCACAGTCTTCACCGCCAACTACCACTCGTGGCCCGGTAGGATGCAGCAGATCAACCAGTACTTGCTCCAATAGCGGAATGATTGCTTCAAGCGCCTTTGAAAGCGTCTTGTACAGGGGGGCATACTTGGTCGGATGCAGGTTGTTTATATACGACTTTATCGTAACCGATCCATCCACATTCACTCGAATATCCGTTGGTAGCCAGCAATTGGCATATTCGTAGTGGACACTGTTGTAGTTCTTGTAAATATCTCTCCCTTTAACTGCCGCAATTTCCGGGTTAAGACCGGCTACAATATCGGCCCACGCCTTAAATGATCCAGGTTTGTCGCCAACAGTATTAATGTCGAGTGCTTGTTCTGGCGATTCAAGTGGGGTTAGAAGAACACGAGTTAGCTCATAGTCTAACGGGTAAAGGAATGGATCGATGGGTCTAAAATATGGGCCATTCTGCATATAACGTGTATATCCCTTGAAACTGGCAGCCTCCAAGACAGCCGCATACTGTTTCAGCTCCTGTGTCAGACTGTCGCTGTCAGGAATGTCCTTAGTCCACACCATGTCGGCGCCTCCTAGCATCATATTGTGTGGAGTGTTCTCATGAAGAACCTTGTAGTACTCGAGTTCTTTGAAAACAAAATCCATGTCGTTTGTTGTGGTTCCATACCATTCAGCACACTTTTCCGACCAACTATGGCGCTCCTCCTTGCTATCCAATTTCTTCGCCCAGTCTGGGTCTTTGCGGATAAGCGCACTAGCATCCATAATGCGGTATTCAACACAGGATTTAAGACGTGGTACAAGTGACACTCGTAGTGGCTCCGGCCCGTACTTTTCCAAAAATAATTTTGATAGCGACATTGAATATATTGGCAAAAAGATCTGTGGAGGGAGAGGAATGGGGGTGTTTGGTAAATAAATAAGAAAGCAACTAATGAAGTCCGCAGTATTTAGCTGATAAAGCGACAATGACAATGACAACGAAAATGATGATGAAACTGATTTATTTGCCGACCCCACTATGGGTTATTGACTAACTCCTTCATGGATATCAGTCAAGCAGAATTGCAGCCGCACGATGCTGGAGCTAGAGTAAACTAGCATTGGCGATCCGCAACAATAAACCCACGGCATAGCCCCGATTCCTGTCATTTACTCTTTTAATAAATAACTCGATTATTTGAAATAACCCAGTCAACAGCATGGTTACGACCATATAAAACCTTATATTCTATATGGCACATTAAAGTAAAATATTTCTGGTTGTATTATCTTTGTCATTTTGCTTTTATGTTATGTCGTAAAAGTTATACCTCAATTACGATTAAAATATTCATACTTTAAATGCCAGTAATATTCACTCCAGTCTCCATCCTCTTTATATTCATAACCCTCTCTGCAAACGTAGTTATTATAGGCCTCTTCCAAGGACATTGGAATATCAACATTTTTTAGGATCATTGACTGAAGCTCTCCGGAAAGATTAACCATGGGTGGTCTGGAGAATATTGTTTCGACCCACCATTCCTGTTGCTGTGGTGCAACAATTGATGTCGACGGGATGCGTACGCTGGGGTGAACAAAGTAGAAATACAACTTTTTTACATGTCCGGACTTGGAGGGATCTACCAGCTCTATTGACGGCTCGATGTATTAGTCTTTTCCTGGGAAGCACACAATTCGTTCTCCCTTTATGCTAGTAGTTCCGGCTGGTTGGAAGTAGCCGAATTCTTGGTTCTCATTATCTTCCTTCACCCCATACACATATTTGTAAAGTAAGCTTCCATATAAATCTTCAAATGGAAGATACTGTAAGTAAATCGTGTCGCAAAACTGATATCCGTTATCTCTGCATTTTCAACATCATAGTACCATATTGCTGTGGCTACTATATTGCCGTTGGGAGTGCCTACATTTCGCCATTCACTTTCTCTTTGTTTCGGGCTCTCTGGTGTCAGATATGTGGTTTCCATCTCGACAACGAGCTGTAACTCTTCTCCACGCAAGGTGTATGTTGGTGGCAGCGGCAATGGTCAAAGATGGTTGACATAATGTACAGGCACCGGCTCGAAGTACACAATTCCTCGTTTCTAATCTTCCCACGCATCATCATCGTCGGTGGTAATAAGATCACTCCAGCGATAGGTACCATTTCTTTTCTAAGAAATGGTGAATCTCACACACTTATCATCATCAACTCTCACTCGCAATTCATTAGGATGCATCAGATCAATCAGTACTTGCTCCACCAGCGGAATAACAACGACTTCAAGTGCCTTCGAAAGTGTCTCGTAAAAAGTAGAATGTTTGGTTGGATGTAGGTTGTTAATATACGACTTTATGACAACCGAACCATCCACATTCACTCTAATATCCGTAGGCAGTCAGCAAATTGGATAACTGACATGGGGAGAGCGGTTGAAGTTTCTGTAAACATACCCCCTTTCACGCAAAAGCTGTGGAACTAGAATCCTTTTGTTGAGGCCCCTTACAATATCAAACCATGCCTCAAATAATCCAGGTTTGTCGCCAAAGATCTTTACACTGAGTGCCTGTTCCGGTGTCTCAATTGGATTTGGGAGAACATGGGCTAGTTTATAGTCAAGCGGATAAAGTAGCGGATCTATGAGCCGCAAAACGCAGCCGCCTTCTCTCCGATCCACACGTTTCTTGGGATAGGCAGCTTCCAAGACAGTTGCATACTGTTTGGACTCCAGCGCCAAACCATCGTTATTGGGAATATCTTTAAACCACACCATGTCGGCGCCCCCTAACACCATACCATGCGGGACATTCTCGTGAAGGATCTTATAGTATTTTAACACTCTAAAAATATAAACAATATAGAGTGCCGTGGTTTTAAACTTTTCAGTACACATGTCCTACCAACTCTGCCGCTTCTCCTTGCTATCCAGATTCTGGGCCCAGTCTGGGTCTTTGCAGATTTCTGCGCTGGCATTGATAATGCGTCTTTCAACAAACGATTTAAGCTGTACAAAAAATGAAATTGGTAGTGGATGCGGTCCATATCTGTCCAAAAATATTTTAGATAGCGACATTGAATATATCGGTTAAAAGCATGTAGAGGAAAAGAGAGGGGTAGGCTCAAGATAATTAATAACATAATAATAAAACTTTTTTAAGCAATAGAAAAGAAAACAAAAACCAGCATCATACCAAATTATTTGGGGATATTTACTTCTCAGTAACACTAGAGGTTGTAATTATGTGATCCTGGTAATAATGATAAATGATTATCCCAAGCATGTTAATTTTCTGTTGGATATGTAACATAGCAGGGGATATGTGCGTTTTGTTAGAATCTTCTTTCCTCTTTTATATATCTACTAGCTTAAATAGTTAATCTCTTCTTATTTACAAAACCTCAAGAAAAACTATAAAAATTGAAAGCTTAAATATATTAATTTTTATCTTTTTCCTTTTCAGTACCAATTTGTAATCATTATATCCATTTTCTTACTGAGAATAGGGTTTTTAAATGACCGTTGACTATCAAAAGCTCAACATGATTAATCAGTTTAATTTTTTGTTATTCTTTAAACAATTTATTGTTTTCTTGACGAATTATCTCTGCTTCAGCAAGAAGTAAATAACTAAAACTAACGCTATTAATTTTTTTTGGTTTTCATATCACAAATGTAGAATGTGCTTGGTTCATATGAACCAATTAACACTTTACAATAATACCCATTAATCGTTCTTCTAACATCTTCTATTGTATGCGCCATTGTTGTTATTTACCCAAGTGTTTATTATTTCAAATTTGTTGTGAAATGTTAGCTGTAGCAAATATTTCACGTGAAGAGACAATTTTGAAATTGAAAATGGTAAAACATGGGCAAAAGACTAAGGTTTTTATAGGTAGATAGAAAGACAAATTAAATAAAAACTCTAGATAAGTAGATTTGTTTCAAATAAGATTTAAATCCCAGAACGTAGTTTTTCCAGGCTGTCGTAAATAACTTTCTTTTAGTATTAGAATATTGTTATTTACTCTGTAGAAAAATAAACAACTATTTCATTTAAGCCTTTTCCGAATTACGCCTTTTATAGGCGGCTGCCTCTTGCTACGTATCGGCCTGCTTCCTTCGATATCTCCGTGTGAATCGCGGATCTGGTTGTACTAAAATCAGACCCTGTCGCTTGATACCATCATGCATCAGATTTGTTGAAATGGAAGCTATTCGGCTGATATGTTTTTCATAAATGTGACATTTCTTATGCTTCTAATGTTTATTTTCCATACACTAGCAGTTTTGTAAAAATCCTATTAGGAATTGCCCATTTTAATTCTTAGCGTAATAAAGGAAAAAGAAATGATTTCTGTGAAATGAATCCGATTGCACTGCAGTCCATGAAAAACAGATATAAAACAGATATAAAGTATATGCAGAAAACAATCTGTTTAAGGTTTACATTCTAGATAGCAAAGAGACGCTTCTATTGCTTGAGCTTGGCAGTTTAAATTCTGCTTCCTCCACTCTATGATTTTAGGCTATAAGGCCAAAACTGTGTTGAACAATAATTAAAGGAGATTTGTGTAGTAAACTATGGTGTGGGTTTTTTTAGCAATGAAATATACCTCTACTATCTCAAAATTCTATTTTAACGAATGCAAGTATGAAAAGTAAATAACAAGTCGACAATTCTTCATTTCGGGGCGCCCCCTCCCGACTCATTATCCCGCACTCGACTATTGCCCAAACCTCAGCCCCACTACGACCACAAGCGAGCAGTAGCGGCAGCGCCGCCCTGATCAGAGCCACGCTCAGCGTCCTCATAATCGCCGCCAAACACGGCCACATCCGACAGCGGACTGGAGATGTTGCTGCCTTCGCCGCCCAGCAGCGGATACTGGTCGAAGGGAGCAGCAACGGGCGAGGAATGGGCGGACCCGACGTTGGGGCCAACAGCAAGCGACGCCCTGCGCTTCCAGCCTCGCTGCTTGCTCTCCGACAGCAGCGGTTCTGGCAGCCCTGGCTGCTGCTGGTGGTAATCGTGTCCAAGCACCATGTGAAGCGATGCCGGCGGGCGCGGCAGCGGCGGGCGCTTGAACACGGGAGGCGCCGCCGGCAGCGCAATAGGAAGATCGGTGGCCTCGTCAAACAGAACAGAGGTGGCCGTGTTGAAGCGGCAGCTCGCAGGCGACTCCAGGCTGTCGGATGAGTTGGAATCGGAGTCTCCAGGATCATCGGGCAGCTTGGGAGACAGTCGGGGACTGGATCTCACGCGCGCCGCAAGCCCCGTGACCCGCTGCTCCTCATCCTCCTCTCCCTCGCTATCGTTATCGGACCACCGCGCATTACCCGCCGACGACTGCATTTTGCCAGCCACGGCAGGCGCCGGAGCACTAGCAGCGGGCTCGGCTCTCTGCTGCGGCGCCGGGGAAACCAACGAGGCGGCGGCGGCGGCACGGGTCTCGATCGACTGCGCAATCTGCGGATCAACCAATCTGATCGTCTCGAGCAGCCGCTGCTCCTCCGGAAACCTCACACGCTTACGAGCGCCAGCGGATCTGGGGGTGCGTGGCTGCGAAAGAGAAAGAGAAAGAGAAAAAGAAGGAGGAGCCGGCTCGCTGCCACTGGATCTACGAGGAGTGCTGCTATTGCTGGCGGTAGAAGCAGACGCAGCATTGCTAGCAGCCACGCCATGGAAATCGGGTCCCGAGCTGCCAGGCAGTCGCGCTGTTGGCATAGCGCGCCGTGTGCGGCCGGCCTTGAGGATCCCGCCCTGCCTTCTAGTCTGCGGAGTCAGCTGCTGATGCTGCGTGCCATCGGTGTCTGATCCCACAGCCGCCGCCGTACTGATGCTGTCACGCCGGATTGGCCGCACCACACGCGACCCGGGTCCGGATCCAGATCCGACGGACACGCGGCGACTGCCTGGTGTCTGGCCGCGTCTGGGACTGCCGGCCCTGCTGCTGCCGTTGCTGCTGGTGCTTCTGTTGCTGGTGCCGTTGGTGGTGCTCGTGCTGCTGGTTCTGCCGTTGCTGTCTCTAGAGTTGCGCTGCAATGGTCCTCCGGCCGGCTGCTCGACAACCGCGCGCGCAACGGCACGCCGGATCTCGGCGGGATCCATCGAGAACGAGCGGCGCGAATGGGCGGCAGCCATCAGCGGCGGCAAGCCGTCGTCATCGCCATCATCCTCGTCATTGGCACCAGCAGTGACAGGGCGCCTGAATCCCAGAGGCGACGGCGACATGCCAGCACCAGAGGCCGTGGTCGCAGCGCGCGCCCTGGCATCCTCGATCCTTCGTCTCCGCCCATCGAGAAGCACGCCGAGTTCCGAGCTGATCCGCCGCAGGGTGCCCTCGGTCAATCCGTCGCGCGAGTTCTCCACCGTGTTGGCAATCAGCTGCAGGGCGTCGATGCGCTGCACGATGGAATCGTACCGCGCCTGCAGATCGCTGCTGGAAGAGGCGCCGTCCGTGCGCAGCCGTCTGGCTCGCGCATCAACCTCGGCCTGCTCGCGCTCGATGTCGGCCGCTCCGTCAAACGCGAATCCGGCCTCGATATCGTCGTCGGCGGCAACCACTGCGGCCGGCTCGGCCAGCGGCAGCGGAGGCAGCGGAACCGACGGCGCCAGACAGCGTCCCGCGTGGCGTTTACAGAGAGCTGCTTCAGCTTCAGCAGCAGCAGCAGCATCTTCCTCCGCTTCCGGCAACGGCTGCTTCTGCTGCGGCGACATAACCTCGCCATCAAGGAACGTCCAGTCGTCGATTTCCTCCTCCTCAATCGACGCATCATCGCCCAGCGCCAGCGAACTTCCTCCTCCGATGCCGCCGCTGCTTGCCAGCCGCCGTGCCCTCCGCGCACGATGCGCAGCCGTCCGGCCCTCGGCAGCAGTGCTGCGCATCCAGCCGCTCAGTCTGCGCAGCATCCCGGGCTTCCCGTCGCCATCGTCATCATCGCCCGCATCATTGCTGCTGCTGCCGTTGCCAAATGGCTGCGCCAGCCGCGCAAGCGCCGAGAGCGACGACTTGGATGCCACCGAGGTCTGCGACCCATTCGCACCCGACGCCACATGCATCATCGTCACCGACGACTGCACGCTGCGGGTGCGCATGGCCAGCGGAAACGGAATCGGCGGCTGGCGGCGCAGCTTGGTCGTCAGCGACACTGCGCGACGGTGGAACTGGCTCTGGGACGACGGCGACTGATTCTGATCAAGCAGATCACCACCACCAGCGATTGATGATGGCGAGGGCGAGAGCGGAGGCGACAGCACCAGCTGCTGCTGCTGTGCAGACAGCGAGGGGACCAGCTGCGGTGGCGGCTGCTGCTGAGGCGGAAGCACAGGCAGCGGCAGCATCGGCGCCAGCGACGGACGCCTTGCGCCAGCAATGCTGTCGTCGGCGCCAGGGCGCGCAAACATCTGGTGCACATCGCTGCGCCGCCCACTCGCGCGCGGCGAAGTGGCCCAGCCGCGCGCATCGCTGCGTCGGCGCCGGGACGGGCGCACGGAGCACACCGTCTGGTCCAGCGCAGCAGCCGTCGGATCCGCCGGCCTCTCCGTCGCCCTGCGCAGCCGCTCCTCGAGCACCCGGATCCGCTCGCCCTGCGCCAGCGCCAGCGCACGGAACGACTCGGGCCGCACGCCAATGCGCACAACCACATCGCCAGCGCCGCTGTCTCCAGCCGAAGACGGCGACGAGGAAGCCAAGACGCCCGACCGCTCCAGCTCATCCAGCGTGCACACAGTGAATGTGTGCGTCTGCGTCTGCGTCCAGCTGGCTGCGTGCCATTGCGCAAAGTGGCGCCGCTCTCCCGTCTGCGCAGAGTCGCCGGCGTAGGCTGGCGCCGCCACATCGACGCCAACCGCCATCGCTGCCGGCGACGACGATGGCGGGCCCTCCACGCACGTGACGGCCACCGCCAGACACGGCTCGCCCAGCGCGTTGCGCGACCGCCGCGCCTCGGCCGCCCACACGGCGCCGTGCGCAGACGCCGGAGCTCCGGCCACGCGCACGTGACCGCGCCTGCGTCCGAGGTCGGTGACGCTGGGCACGCGGAGCGCGAAGAAGAAGGCGGCGGGCCGGACGCAGCCCATCAGCCGCGCGGCGGACGGCGGCAGCTCGGCGGCCCACGCCAGCGGGCGCGCGCGGGCGGCGGTTTCCATGACGCCGACAAGCGCGTCGCACTGCGCAACAGCCTGCGCCTGCGTGACGCCGTCCATCACCGACTGCACCGTCGACAGCGTGTCCTCGATTGCGCTGCGCCAGAGCTGGCAGTCGGCGCGGTGGGCGTCGATTTCCGCGTGGATTGCGTGGAACTCGCCTTCGATCCGCTCGGCATCCGCCTGCGTGTTCTGCTCCAGCTGGTTGCTGGCCTGCGCGAGCGAGCCATCCAGGTCCGACGCGGCGCTGTCGAGGAGCGTGGTGCGGTTCCGGGTCTCCGCCAGGTTGCGCAGCAGCTTGAGCTGCAGCATCTCGATTGTCTCGTACGTGTCGTCGTAGGCTGCTGCCAGCTTCACCACGCTGTGCAGCCGGTGGCCGATGCCGCTACTGATGCCGGTTGCTGCGGGGCCCTCGATGCAGCGGCTGCATATCGCCTGGCTGCATGTCTGGCACCACAGATCGTTGCGCGCTCCCGGATGCACCGTGCACCGGTCCTGCTCTGGCGCTTCAGCTGCCAGCGCCTCCAGATCCGCCGCCGACTGCTGCTGGATGTTGCTGGCAAGTGCTGGTGGTTGTTCATCGGCCACTGCGTCATCCTCCTCCTCGCCCAGCGTGGCAAGCAGCGGCTGCTGAAGCTGGAGCTGGCTCTGGTTCTGGTTGGACAAATCCTCTTCTTCCTCCCCTGCCGGTACGGTTGTTGCAACTGCCACCGTAAGCGGCTCCAGGGCCTCCATGACCAGCATCATCTCGCTGGCACACGAGCTCTTCTGCTTGAGGCCAACACCATCGCCACCGCTGCTATCATACGAAGCCAGAGCTGTCACGCCGTGGGCTTCTCCTTCCTCGGTCAGCGTGTGTGTTGACATCGGAGACGACTCCTTGGATCCCGCCGCCACAACAGCCCTCGATCCTCCGCCACTGCGTCCACGCCGGTGGTTGCTGTGCTTTCTCTTCTGCTTGCCGTGATGCCTGCTGCTGTGTTTGTTGGGTGTAGTGTTGGCCGAACCATGCGACGGATCCAGCTGTAGCGGCGGTGGAGTCTCGGGCGCGAGTGTGGCTGCTACCGCGGCATCCGCGTATGTCCCGCTAGACTGCGCGCTTCTGCTTGTAACCGGCGGTGCGCTGTGTGCGCTGGTAGTGGCAATAGAGGCACTGCGTTTCCTCCCCTTTCTGCTCTTCTTTGTGTGGCCTTCGAGGTAGCCCGACGACGATGACGATGGGCTGCGCATCGACAAAATGTGTTTGAGAGGACTGTGTCCAAACTGAGTCCGAGTCCGATTATGCTGGTTCTGTTGATGCTGGTGCTGGTGCGTGTCCAGCTGTGTGTGTATAAAGTGAGGAACCGGCGTTGGACAGTCGGCTACTGTGGTTTGTCCGTATGCTTCTGCCGAGTATTGCTGTTGTTGCTGATGCTGCTGAGTATTGCTGTGATGACTGCGGTGATGCTGCTTGCCAATAAGGGGCATAAGTGGTGTATCAGAATGACGATGAGTAGTAGTGCTATGCTTGGTGCTGTTGCGGCGATTGTGCAATCTCCTCTGCGGCGTAGCTGCTTCTGGCGATGATGACGATGATGGCGATGGCGTGCTTGGCGTGGCCGAGTATGGGTTATGGCCGTGATTGTGAATGTTGTTGTATTGGGGCAAGAAAGAAGCACAACAGCCATCGCTTTTGACCCTCGCATGCTGTTGTATTTGCTGCATTTGTTGTTGTTGTTGTTGTTGATGCTGCGCACTCTGTTTGAAAGAAGCAACACCGCTGCTCTCGGCTGGGCGCTGCAGCAAAAGCTCCTTTGCAAGCGATGCTTTGCTTTTGCCTTTGAATAGAAACCGCGACAGCTTCGTCGTGCCTTTCTGTCGGGGGTTGCCTTCATCGTTGTTATTATTATTACTATCCGCATCCGCCTGAAACAGCAGCTGTGGATCGACACTGTCTGTTTGCCAGGAGCTTCTGCTCTGCGTCCGCCTCCTGCCTGTTCTTCTTCTGTTGCCACCATTGTCGGGCGTCGTCGTCGTTGTTGTTGCTGATGTTGCGTCATGTGTGCTCTGCATCACGTGGACGGAGCTTCTGCCAAGCTGTGCACGGTTAGGAGATAATGCCATTGGCGTGGTACCAACATTGGTGCTTGGCTCTTCGATGCTGGTGTCATTCTGCTGTCGGGATTTGGTGCCGCTGGATGGTGCTATGCTGCTGCGGTTGGCGCAGAAATCCAAAAGGGTTTGCAGAAACGGTGGAGGAGGTGCCATCCTCTCTCCTCCTTTTTGCTGTTGTTCTAGTTGTTGCTATCGAATCTAGAGGCTTGACACAGGAGCCGGGAGATTCTTTTTTTTACGATGTTGTTCGTGATTTCTACAGTAAAAGACAAAAAATGTATCGAATGCCAGATGAGCAGACAGACCTAATATGGCAAGTGGGAGAGAAGAGGAGGAGAGAAAGGAAGCGAATGACATGTGGATATCGGCCAGATGAAATGAAACGAATTGGTGTAGACGGCTGCTCTAATCCCGTATAATCTATGCTAGGTTTTTGGTATTATATTTTAATATGCCATGTGATTTTGGTCACCGTATTCGTTTAGCAATAGAAAAAACAACACCTCCCCTTTTGATCCATCGCTTGTTATTTGGAATGGTTTTGTCTGGCTTGGTGTAGTTAACAGTCCATGTTTTTTCCTTTGTGCGTGCGAGGGGAGGGAGTGGGGAGAAGGGGGAGCAAATGTAAGCTGATATGGCTCGGTGTATCAGACATTTCCGGAATTTCTTTATCCGCAAAGACCGCCAATAACCGTACCTATGGTGGAAATATGCCGATACGTCTTCCTTTGGTTTACAGGTACAAAAACCGGGAGAATTGAAAAAGGAGCAGAAAAATAAAAACGAAAAATTACGCGGCAAGAGGAAGAGGAGGAGAAAGAAAAAATAATGCTGCGCATCAACGGATTCTTGAAGAAGAAGAAGAAAGTGAACACAAATGAAAAACCGTTATTTCCCAAAAATGGTAACAAGCAAGAGTAGAAATACCAGCAGTTCCTTGCATTAAATTCTGGTTATTCGCTTGTTTCTCCCTTTTTGAGCATTACGTTATATTGTCAAAAGAAATTTAGAGTGGCGCAACTGGTGTCAATGAGATGTCAACAAACAAATAGAAATCAAAAGAAGCAAAACAAACCGTCAATAAAGAAATCTCCTCAATTCTACTCTGTTTCCCCTTCACTGCTTTTATTCTCCTCTCTTCCCCCGCCAGCCTTACTTGCCATTATCTCTCAGTGCGTCGCGGAGGACAAAAGAGCAAAGCCTTGTCTGAGTTTGCATTGTTTCTGGTCCTGAGGCCTTAGAGTTGACAGCGACGATGGCAGAGACCACGGTTCGGCTGGCGGTGGCTGTTGCAGCTCGCTTAAGCAGCTGCGTTTTCTGTCGCTGAGCCATTCCAGCCCATTCCCGCAGCCGGGACACCGCATCGCGTAGCTGCGTTTCTGCGAAAGCAGAACATGCTCGAAACAGAGAAGGCAGGTGACGGCGACTGGCTGGTGGCCCAGGCTGGACTGCGACGACGACAATAAGGATGATTGCTTCGGAGCAGCCTCTTCTTCTTGTGCTTCTTTCTCGTGGATGTCCCTTTGCGCAGTCTGTGGTGCTGGTTCCTCCTCCTCGGTATCGCCAAGATCGAGATCGCAATTATAATCCGAATCAGAGCCGGCAACGGCGTTTCTTTCGGCGCCGCTACGACCAGCTGCGCTGCTGCTGCTATTGGTGCTGCTGCTATTCGACAGCGCAACAAGTTTGGGATCCCCATTAATTGGGCCGAATAGACTGGAGCTGGAGCTGGAACTTGCGGAGCGAAGCGACTCGAACGACACGCATTTGAAGGCTCTGTCCAGCAGCGCCTCGCTCTGGTGCTTAGCTGTGTCGGGACTATTGCTTCTGCCAATGCTGTTTTTGTTGTTGTTCTGGTGTGCTGTAGGTCTGGCGGCTTCCACGCAATCTGCGGAGAAAAGGGACCGGACGGGAGAAAGAAGTCTGGGTGTCTTGGTCAGTAGTACAGCGCAGCGCAGCCCCTTTTCTTCCTCCTTTTCCTTTAGATTCTTCTGGCTACGTCCTCTTGGCTGCAGCGTCACCAGCACATCGGCTGGATTCAGCGTGACACCAAGCCCGATAATAGGGCGAGTGCGAGTGCCGCCGCCCAGACTGCTATTGCTGCTGGAGTTGATGCTGGCTAGACTGCCGGCCATCTGGCGTTTTGCTTCGGCGGTGGCCGACGGAAGCATCGAGTGCAGGCTGATGGATGCACGAACCCTCTGGGCCGTTCCTGGCTCCCTGCGTCCCTTTGCCGGGCGCACACTGGCATTGCCGGGTTTGTCATAATAGCCTGTTTCATGGTCAAGACCCATTGCGCTGGTGGTGCCTGCAATGGCGCTGTTTGCCGTGATGACGCGGCGCGGCTTGGCTAATGCAAAGCGCGGATGGCCGAGCGCCGGGTAATACGTTTGCCCGGACACCGTGGCGGTTGCCGCGCCATCGATGGTGATTGTCGGAAGCGACTCTCTCTTGTCGCTGGCGCGACGGGGCGATACCGGGTGCTCGGCAATTGCTGCCATGCCGCCTCCTCCTCCTCCTGTGGCAGTGGCGGGAGGCGCAATGCGCAGGGCGCGTGTGGATGCGGTGGCAAATGGAAGAACCCGCGACTGGCTGCTTGTGGTGCTAGCGTTGGTGCTGAGGCTGCTTTCGCGCCGGTGCGTGCGGCTGTTGTCTGCCCGATGCTTGCTTGACGATGGCGGCTGCGGCGGTAGGCGCAGGCTGCTGCCAATCCCAATCATCCCGCAAAGCTCTCAATACAAAATACCGTGCTTTATTTGTTTTCCTGGCTGATAATATTATATAATATAATGCAATATTGTTTGTATAACTAAATGTACCGTAAAAAATAATCAAGCATACGAACAGGAGGATGCTGTGTGGACTAGAGAGAGAGAGAGAGAGAGCAAAAGGGGTGCTTCCTGTTTGTTTGTTTACCATAGCTCCCTGTGTCGCGTCCAAGTGTCATTGGCACCGGCGCACTCGAAACAATGAGCTCAAAGCAGTAGAAACACTTTTTTTTATTTTGCAGCATAATACCTTTGTTTTGAAAGAGAGACGGGAGACTGGGAAGCATGTCCACTAAATCCAGATGGTGCAGTAGATATAGAGAACAATGGTGCGCATGCAGATTGCTATTCCAATGCTTCGTCTCCGCTAGTACATGATACATGATGGCACAGGACAGATTGGCATGGCAGCATTTCGGCTATGCTTGTGTAATATGCCAGGACATTGGCGTTATTTACTGGCTTGCTCAGCATTGATGGTGTTGCAGCATATTCGACAAAGCAGCAGCCTGCCTTGTTGAAAGAGCAAGCGACTCGGTGTTTCTTTTCTTTTTCGTTCAATCTTTGCAGATAGCACAGCAGCTGTGGTTGGGTTCTGGACTTTGGCTTCTTTCTTCTTTCTTCTTCTTGAATCCAACATCTAAAACGATAAATAAAGCAGGAGAGTATTTTTGAACCGGCCTTGTCGCTTGCTGCTGCTGCTTTTGCTGCTGCAAGGCATTCCAATTACGTCATTGGCCAACGGAATGAGCGTGCGCATCTAAAAAAGCAGTGGAAAAAAGGTTGGAATGCGCTCTGCTTTTTTCACTGGACTTGAGGCGCATGACAAATGGAAACAAAAAGTCGGTGATGGAGGATAAGGAAATGAGGACTTTTTGTGCATCAATCAATCAATCGTTCTTTTTTTTGTACCCTTCCATTTCTTTATCGGAAAATCGAAAGATTTTTTATTTCCATATTCTTTTTCCTTCATCTTTATGTGGTTCAGATTTTTTTGTTTATCTGCCCTTGATTATATTTATTGTTTTCTCTTGTATTTCGCTTTCCATATATTATTATTATTGCTACTTTTTGTTTCTTGCGTGTGCTCGAAGTTGTGGTTGTTTGTTGTGAGATATTTTTACACACCTACCCCTTTTCTTATTCCAGATAGGCTGAATGGGGGTGAATTGCGGTATAACTTTCTGCTCGCTTGTTGGGAATTTATATAAAGTCTTGGGAAATAAACAACAAAAAATAAACCTCCCCATACTCCTTCCTTTTTCTTTTTTCGTCCAACTTGTTTGAATATTTCATCATCGCCATATATACATTCTGTTCTTTTTTTTGTTCTTGTTCTCCTTTCAAACGCCTTACAATACAATTATATAGTCTATCTTTTCCTCCTCCCTCCTCCTCCTTTATCTTCTGTTATATTTTATCCGTGGTTGTACTCTATCCTCTCTATCCTCTCCCCCACATCAATCTTCTTTGTTGGAAAAAAAAGAAAAAGCTGACACTACACATACACTTACTTTTTTTTTTCCTCCTTTCCAAATGACTACGCATAAACGTAGAACATCAAAGCTCGAGCTTGAGCCTAATCCGTTTGAGCAAAGCTTCTCGCGGGTTCGGTCGTCGGAAAACATTGCCGAGTCGCTGCTTGAGCGCAGCACAGAGAGTCCAAGCCTGCCGGCATCCTTGCGGAGCGGAGACAACAATGGAGCGTCGCCGGCTAAGAGAGAGCCGGGGCCATGGCGGAGAAGAGAAGAAGACGATGATGAAAGCGCCGGCAGAACAGCAATAATAACAGCCAACACGGCATCCTCGTACGAGCCACCGTTGTCGGCGTCATCGGCATCGTCCTCAGCATCAAAGCAAGGCCAGCAGCAGCAGCAGAAGGCTATCACTCTGCCGCCGGTGACGGCCATTAATACACCGCTGCATGCGTCAAGGATAGGCGAGGCGTGGGGACCCGAATCGCTGCGAAGCGGACCGCTCTCGCCAGCAATGCTCGGAGGCCCCGCATCAAACAGCAGTGCGTACAAGCCGCTTGCAGCGCGCACCACGCCGCGGCTGGGAATGTCAGACCCGGCGCTGCACACTGGGCTGACGCCCTTCATTTCCGGCGAGGCGCATCCGTCATCGGGCATTGGAATCGGAATCACTGCGGCGCCGTTTGAGAACAACAACGCGGCTTCGCTCATTACTACGCCTGGACTCCAGGCTGTTATTCGTGCCACCATTGAGGGCAAGGACATTATGGCCACGCCTGGCGGCTCGCTTCACATTGCTCCCACACAGAAGAGCCACTATCCGACCGCCGACAACAACAGTGTCAGTGCTAGTAGTAAGCCGCAACAGGTTGTCGGCGCAGCAGTGTATGGGCCGGTTGTTTCTGGAGCACATTCCACCGCTGTTTCTGCTGGCATGACGTCGATGCTGGATGCGAGTCAGGCAGCCACCGACGCTGCAATTGCAGCCGCTGTATCCTCCGCGTATTCGGCTGCGCCAATCGCCGCTATTCAGCAGCAGAACTACTATGGACCCAACAAGCAGGGCGTGTCGTGGCCAATGGCGGCGGCCGGCAGTGGAGTATTTGGAGAAGAAGGAGTCGAGAGAAACGGCGCTTCTGCGCAGAGCTACGAGCTCAAACGCTCTGCTGCTCACATGCTGTCCGGCGAAGAAGAAAGAAGCGATACGTCGATGCTGCAGATGTCAGCTGGCGTGGCGCATCAGAGTCGGAGTCAGAGCCAAAGCCTAAGCCAGAGCCTGCTGCCGTCGCATGCAAAGCGCGCACGGTCCATCAACAGCAACAGCAACAGAAACAGAAACAAAGGCCGTAACTCTTTGGGCGGCGCTAATGCCGCTGCTGCTGAGGATCTCGACGTATTTGCTGGCAGTGGCGAGAATGCGACAGCGGCAGCATCTGCGGCCAAGCGCCGTGGCCGAATCGCCAAGGAGGAGACTCATGGCAACAACGATAACAGCAACAGCAGCGCATCGAAATTGCCGTCGCCGTCGCCGTCGCCATCGCAGGTGGCGCCAGACGCAGAGGATGAGGAGAAGCGGCGGCAGTTCTTGGAGCGCAACCGGATAGCAGCGCTTAAGTGCAGGCAGCGCAAAAAGAAGCAGATACAGGAACTGCAGGGGCGGCACGACTACGTGGTGTCGGAAAACAAGCGGCTCTATGCGGACTACATGAAGCTACGGGAGGAGGCATTGCATATGCGGGCGCTGCTTGTTGCGCATCGCGAGTGCTCGGTGGCCAAGGCCAACGGAGTGTTTGGAACAGACAACCTGCCGCTGGGAATGGCTTCGTTGTCGCTCCAGCAGCCGATGCTGCTTGGCTCTGGGTTTGAAGCAGAGCAGGCGCAGGATATCATTGCTGCCATTCCGCCCGCTTCCAATGGCGTGCCGGTGCACTCCATCGATCCCGCCACTGGCCATCCCATCAATGTCAACTTTTTGCCGCAGTAGCTCTCCCCCCATTAGAAAAAAGAAGGAATTACGTTCTCCTCCCTCATCGGCCGCATCCAGTTTTTTTTCTTTGTTCTTTCTCTAGCTTTGTTTTCTTGCTTTCTTGTAAGAAGAGAAAACAAACATGTACCAAAAATAACCACCCCCCGCTCGCTTGCCACTTCCGTTTCCACTATGATAACAAAATCAATAAAGAAATCGAAACGGCCAACCTATCTATCTATCTAGAAAGAAGTAAGGAAAAAGCCGACCGCAGCATGTAATGGCGGAAGAAAAGGGAGGATGGGTGATGACATCATGGTGTCGTCCACTTTTCGTTTCCAATTCCCAAAGTCCCGGGTTCTAATACTGTAAACATTTCTGTATTTACGATAATAATAAACGGGTAGCGCATCTTGGTTTCCAGACAGAAAGGGAAAAGAGGGAAATTCACCCCCCACACCCACATGTTTCACGTTTCCTTTCCTTTCCTATCCATTCTAGTTGTGCTTTTTCGAGATGGCGTCGTTTTCCAGGGCACCAGCAGCATCAAGGGCTCTGGAGGAAGGAGTGGCGGAGGGAGCGAGTACTGCGGGGACAGTGGCGATGAAGACAAGCGAGACAAGCAGAACAGCTACGGAGCCGACCATGTAGCAGGTAGAGGCGCCCGACAGCCAGTAGACAGAGCAGGCGAACATTGGGCCCAGCGCGCGGCCAATCTGGCCAGCCGACCTGAAGTCGCCGAGTCTCCTGCCAATGTCGCAGCCGCTGCTGCCGGTGGTGTTTGCCACAAGCGAAACAAGCGAGTTGAGGCAGTTGACAACGGTGGCCGACGCCAGGGCCAAGCCAAGAGCGCCCGCCCACAACCAGCGCTGGGCAGCAGCGGAGGCAGCGCCGTGTTTGGTCTGGTCGGTCCTGATGCAGCAGAGCGCAATGCAGAACAGCCCAGCGGCGCAGCCAACCATTCCCTGGGAAACAAGCGCCTTGTCTCTGGTTCTGGCCTGAGCTTTCGGCTCCTTCTGGCCGTCTGGCATCGGCTCGCCTTGGCTCTTGCGCTTGACGCGCCGGACGTAGCCGCCCTGGATCAGCGTGGACGCGATGCCGATGAAGCCCAGCAGCCTGCCCTGCTGCGCATTGGTGAATCCGAACTTGTCGTGCGTGAGGAATGTCAGCGTGTACTCCATGCCCGAGAAGAAGAAGAGGTACGCAAAGTGCAGGTAGTTGAGGCGCCGCAGAAGCGCGTGCGGCGAGCTCGAGGCGGCTGGAGCAGCAGCGGCGGCGGCCTTCTGTCTGGCGTTGCCGCCGGAGGTGGAGCGCGCGACGTAGTGCAGCGTTTCGGGCAGACGAACAAACAAGTAGCCGCACTCGACAACAAGCAGAGCGAGGGAGAACACGGCGGCCATGGCGAAGGGCGCGAACTCGAGCACATTGGCCGACGGCGCCTGCGCCAGGAGGAAGTCGGGACTGAGCTGCGCGAAGTACGCGCCAATCGACGGGCCCAACGTGAATCCCACGGCAAAGGCGATGCCGACAAGCGCCATGCCGTGGGATCTGGTCTGCGGATCGGTCACATCGGCGATGATCGTGTTCGAGAGCTGCACATTGCCTTCGCTCAGCCCGGCAATAATGCGCGCCGCCAGGAAGGTCTCGAAGCTGCCGGCGAAGATCCACACGCCGGTCCACAGGATGTTGCCGCCCATGCAGACCATCAGCGTGCGCCGCCGCCCAAACCTGTCTGCCGCCCTGCCGATGACTGGCGCAACCACGCACTGCAGCAGCGAGTACAGCGAGCCGAGCAGCCCGCCGAGCAGAACCATGTCGGCTCGCGCTCCTTGCTGCAGGAACCGCGACGGCGACGGCGATAGCAGGCCAGCCGCTCCGTCGTGGCTGTTTCGCACTATCCACTCGCGCAGCACTCCCACCCACCGGAGCGCGCTTCCCAGCAGGGTTGTTGGGTCCGATCCTTCCCGCGCCTTGTATGCCTCCAGCGAGCGCGGAAGGAGCGGCAGAATGATCGTGAATGACAGAATGTCCAGCAGCAGCCCGATGAACACGATGCGGGTGATCCGCTTGGCCGACAGGATCCGCTCGTGCGGGTTGGTGGGCGAAATCGTAATGTTGGCCATTCTCTCTCCCGCCCTCTCTCTGGGTTTGAATGCAGCACAGGTTCTTGTATGGGAGGAAAGAGGAAAGAGGAATAGAATGATAGGCGAGGCAAGAAGCTTTGTGAAGAAGAAAGACAACAACTGAGCTGCAAAACGAAATCCGCGTTTTTTGAAAAAAAAAAAACAAATAAAAGAAAAATAGGTTTGGGGGTGGGGAGCAGACGAGCTTCAGCTTGATAAGCAAAACAAAAAGCCGTTCGTGTGTTTCTCCACATCACATCATATCACACCAAGGTTAAAGCAATGCAATGGCGCTTTACTTTATCCTTTGGCTTGCATTACCAGAGTGGCGGAGCGAGACATTTCATATGTGGAGAGAAGGCCCATCCCCTCCCAAAAAGAAGTGCTTGCGCTAAGAGTTGATTGTGTATGGCTTTTCCGGTTTGGAAAGCTGTGTCCGAAAACGGCAACAACCGGGCGCGCAACAATATCTCGTTTCAGCCTCAACGACAGAAGCAATACGCGAGATGGGCGCTTCATTGTTGATTCTTTTCGCTCATTGAAGGGAGGGAGGCACAGACCGTCTGGACCGTGTTGTGAATGCCATGCAGAGGATATGAGCCGAAAGGCACCGGCTGTTTTTTCCCTGCTATCCAGAGTCCGTGGTAAAGGAAGGCACAAGAGAAAGAGGGGGGTTAAGACATTCCTTGTTCGCCTTCCTCCTTCTCCCTCCTTCTCTGCAGAATAAAGAGACAAACAGCAAAAATTTACTGAAATGCAAACTCATGGCCCACCCTTCTTTTCCTTATGTAAAAACGGGGGGAGGAGGCAGCGAGGCACTATTTGTTTACGCCAAAGAATCGACTCAAACAATTGGCCGAGATGAAAAAAAATTTGGGGAGAAAGGAGAAAAAAAAACAACTGCCTGGACGCATGACTTGCCGCCGTTGAGAATCACAACAACAAAGCGTTATTTTTAAAAATAAACAACCTGAAATCTTTTGTTTCTTCCACTTTTCTTTCCTTCTTCCTTTTCCATTTTGGCGTATTTCGTTTTCACTCTTTTTCCTTACTCTTTTTTCTTTTCGGTTTCCTTCACGTTAAACGTTATTCTTGCATATCTATTCTTACTTTTCCTTTGTGTATACTCGCATTTTGATAGACACAGCACCGCCGCAATCGTTTCAATAACAAAGTAGTCTCTGTCTTACTCTTTTCTTCTTTGTCCTAGCGTACACCCGAGACCCCCCAGACATTCTCTCTCACTTTTACTTTTGGCGCAAAGGAATAAATAGGAGAGTACGTGGAGGAAAGCGGCTTCCATAAATTTCTATTTCCGTCAAACAATAGCAAAAAAAAACAAACAAACACACCAGAAGATGGATGCCGGGCGTCGTCCGCGCGCTAGCACGCTGGCGATAGACTCGGGCAACCAGCGCGGTCCGGATGCAGCCGGCGAGTCTGATGGCAGCAGCGCATACATGTTCCACGAGCAGTATAAAAGAGACGTGAGCGAAGGCAGCGGCAACGCTGGCACCAACCACTACAATCTGGCGGTTGGCGGAAGCGCTCTGCCGGCTTCTGGGCTGCGCAATCGCAGCAGAACAGTGGCAGCCGACGCCTCAGCCATTCCGCGGCCGCTGAGCGCGCTTATGGTGGAGGCGCCAGACTCGCCCAGCGTCATGGGGCTCAAGGGGAGACACAAGCTGCAGCAGCGCGAAGGAGGAGCGCTATCGTCGGACGCAACACGACTCCAGCCGCAGCCAATCGGCGGCAGCGGAACCGGCCCCGGCATTGGCAGCGGGGCCGGCGCGCTGCAGCTGCTGATGCGCAGCAAGAACTGGTGCGACATTGAGCGCCAGAACCTGGCTGCATACGAGTACCTGTGTCACGTGAGCGAAGCCAAGGAGTGGATTGAGGCGTGTATCAAGGAGCCGCTGCCAAGCATCGAGAGCCTGGAGGACTCGCTGCGTGACGGTGTTGCGCTTGCCAAGCTTGCAAGGACGTTTTGCCCTGAGGCCGTGGGCAAAATATACGAGGACAAAACGGCGGCCGCTGCAGCTTCCAAAGAGGCCGGCGGCGGTAGTAGCGCTGCAAAGCTGCTTCTGACCAATGGCGTGCGCCGGCGGTTTGTCTTCAAGTACACGGACAACATCAACTTCTTTCTGAGCGCTATTCGCCAGGTGCGGCTGCCGCGGCTGTTCCACTTTGAGCTGACCGACCTTTACGACCGAAAGAACATGCCGCGTGTCATCTACTGCCTGCACGCACTCAGTCACTTTCTCCTGCGCATGGGAATTGCGCCAGAGATGCGTGACCTGGTTGGCCATCTCGAGTTCTCAGAAGACCAGCTCAAGCAGACGCAGGCCGAGCTCGATAACCTGGGCACCAATATGCCATCGTTCAAAAACATTGATTCGAGCATTGGCGACCGCCGTCCGCGACTCTCGCGCCAGGTGTGTCCGCTGCAGCCCGAGGACTGGAACGAAGATGAGGATGAGGATGAGGAAGATGATGAGTCGGCTGAAGTCTCTCCAAAGTCGGTTTCGTTCAGCGAGGACGTCAGCTACCTTGACGACCCATCCATCGACCGCATGGAGAAGGCAAAGCTGTACTGGCAGCGGCGCATCGACATTGTGCTGCAGTGCCAGACAATGGCACGCCAGCGCTTGGCGGAGCGGCTGCTTGAGGAGAAACGCCAAGCACGGCGCTACATGCGCATGGTTGAGTCTGCTACCACGATGCAGTGTCTTGCGCGCGCAGTGCTTGCCAAGCGCCAGCTCCAGACATACCAGGACGAGGTAGCTGCTGCCGAGCGCTCCAGACAGCTTGAGGAGGAGGAGCAGCGTCTCGAGCAGATGCTGGAGGAGCGCGCACGCAGAGATCGGGCCGAAAGGGAGAAAGCGGAGAAGGAGCAGGCTGAGAAGGAGCGTCTTGAGGCGGAAAAGGCCGAGAAGAAGCGCGTTGCCAAGGAAAAGGCCGAAAAGGAGCAGGCCGAGAGAGAGCGCATCCGCAAGGAGGAGGATCGCAAGATGCAGGAGCGTCTTGAGATTGAGCGGATGGAGCTGGAGCGGCGCATTGTTGGCGTGCAGGCGCTTGTGCGCGGAAAGCTGGCGCGCAAAGTCTACACGGAGATGCGCGGATGGACGGATGCCATCACGCGCTTCCAGGCGCTGTGTCGCGGCTACTTTGTGCGCACGGAGGTTGGCGACAGGCTGTCGATGTGGGGCCGCGTGGAGGCTGCGGTGCGGCGGATCCAGGCGCTGTCACGTGGATATCTTGTTCGGCAGCGCATCAAGGACCGCAAGACGCATCTGCGCCGAAACGTCAATGTCATTGTCAAGATGCAGAACATGTACCGTGCCAAGCTGGCTGGAAAGGCGTATCGCACGCTGACCGTTGAGGATACGCCGCCAACGCCCAAGATTGTGCAGAGCTGCGCTCCACTTCTGGAGGACACTGACCAGGATCTAGAGGAGGAGCTTGAGCTTGAGCGGCTCAGACAGAAGGCGGTGCGTCAGATCCGCGAGAACCAGCAGACCAGCCGCATTCTTGACCATCTTGACATTAAGATTGCGCTGCTTGTTCGTAACCGCATCTCGCTGGATGAGGTTCTGCGCCAGACCAAGCGGCACTTTCGCTTCCTTGACGAGCTCCGGCGGCCTTTGGCGCCCAGCGGAAGCAGCAGCGGCAGCGGCAGCATCAACATTGGCATTCTGCGCGGCGCGTATCCAACAATGACGGATAGTGCAGGGTCGCTGTACTCGCTGCGCAATATGGACAAGGAGTCGCGCAGACGGCTTGAGGGATACCAGAATCTGTTTTACCTGCTGCAGACACAGCCGCTGTACCTGGCGCGTCTGCTGTTCCTTCTGAATCAGAACGGATCAAAGTCGCTGCGGACGGCGCAGCCATCGTCTAATTCAGGCGAAAGCGCAGGCGTGGACATTTCGATTGCAAAGCTGATTGAGACGATTGTGCTGACGCTGTTTGGGTTTGCGCAGAACGCGCGCGAGGAGTATCTTCTGCTGAAGCTGTTCTGCGCGGCAATCCAGATCGAGCTGTCCGCAATCGACACGCTGCCCGAGTTCCTGCGCGGGAACCCGATATTCATCAAGCTTGCTGTGCACTACAACCGCGGAGCCAAGGAGCGCAAGTATCTGCGTGACCTTTTGCAGCCGCTGATCAAGAAGGTGATTGACGACCCTGACCTGGATCTAGAGTCTGATCCGCTGGCGATATACCGCACGCTGATCCGTGAGGAGGAGTCGCGCACTGGCGAGAAGTCGCGGCGGCCATACGATATCTCGCGCGAAGACGCGCTCAATGATATGGAGACGCGCACAACGTTTATTCGGCATCTGCGGCAGCTGCGAGTGCTGGCGGACGAGTTCATAGCGGCGATCCAGAGCTCGCTGGGACAGATGCCGTACGGGATGCGGTACATTGCGCGTGAGCTGCGGAGTGCGCTGACAGCAAAGTTCCCAGACGAGCCGGAGCCGCAGGTGATGAAGATAGTTGGGCATCTTGTGTACTACCGCTACATCAACCCAGCCATCGTGGCGCCCGAGTCGTTCGATGTCATCGAGACGACGATTTCGCCGCTGCAGCGCAAGAACCTGGCGGAGATTGCAAAGATGCTGAACCAGGTGAGTGTTGGCAAGCACTTTAACGAAGACAACATGTTTCTGCAGCCGCTTAACAATTACGTCGGATACACGTCGGCCAAGTTCCTGTCGTACTCGTTTGAGGTGACGGAGGTGGTGGATCCGGAGGTGTACTTCCAGGTTGACGAGTTCACGGATCTGGCGACACTCAACAAGCCGTCGGTGCTCATGAGTGTTGGCGAGATCCAGGCGATACACCAGGCGCTGGAGGCGAATCTGGACAAGATTGCACCGCCGATTCCGGAGCAGATCAAGCAGCGCTTCGGGTCGTACGAGGCGGTCATTGGCATCATCGAGCGGCGGCGCAGGCAGGAGGAGGAGCGGGCGACCGGCGTCTCTGGCGGTACCGGCGGAGATCCGAGCGCATCGGCTGCCAGCATCGCCGGCGGGGGCGGCAGCGAGGACGATGATGACGACACTGATCTGGCGGATGCGATTCCGCAGGGCACAGTGCTTGTGGAGCGACCGGCAGCCGACGGTGCCAGCAGCGCAAGCGCCGGCGGTGGGCGCGTGCTAGTGCTTGAGGATCCACTGCGTGTGATTCTTCAGGATCTGGGTGCCGCGCCGCGTACCCGCGTGGATCCGTACTCGCGACACGAAATCCAGCTTGATCTGGCGGATCGGTTTGCCGACGATGCGATTACAATCATGTCGGGCAGCGCGGCAACGTCGGTGCTGGCAGCGTCTGCGTCGCAGATTCTGAGCGATGCGGCGATTTCGGCCAGCCAGGCGTCGTACGGCGGCGGCGGGCTGTTGCGGCACCAGCCGACGGCCAAGGAAGCAGTGCATGCCAAGGCCGAGCGCGCCGCCAAGCTGCACCGCCTGTTCCTCGAGACCAAGCGCAAGTGGCTGTCGATTCTGCGTGTGCAGTCGGGCGCATCGCTGCTGGAGATTCTCGAGCGTCCAGTTGCTGCTGCTGACGAGTCGCGGTGGCGCGCAACGATCCAGCTCGAGCTGGCCAAGCTGGAGGACAGACGCCAGAAGCACGCAGCGCAGTGGCAGCGCCAGTGGGAAGCGCAGCAGCAGGCGGCTCTTTTGCGCGAGTCGCAGGAGGCGATCTCCTTTGGAGTGTCGGGTCGCAGCTCGCCGGCTCCCTCGAAGAAGCAAAGCCAGCAGCAGCTGAGCCAGAAGTGCCCGCCGCCGCCGGCGCTGCCTGGCGAGAAGGTGGTGCGTGAGCTGGCGCTGATGACGTTCTCGGAGCTGAAGCGGCAGGTTGCCAAGGCCATGCGTGTGCTGGAGGCCGAGCGCTGGGTCGAGCGTACGCGCAAGTCCAACATTGGCACCGGAAACAATCTTTCCAGCAAGCAGGCGTCGCAGCAGGCATCGCAGCAGCAGCAGCAGCCAGCCGTGCGGCCGGCGTATGCCAGCGTCTTCCGAGTGCGCCGCAGCGACGGCTACCAGGGCATGCTTAACGCTGTTGCGCGCGATATCCGCACCAAGGCACAGCGCCGCGAGCGGCGACGCGCTGAGATGCGGCGCATCCGCATCACGCTTCTGAATCTGCGCGAAAAGTCCGACTATCTCGAGTCGCAGCGCCAGTCGTACGAGCAGTACCTCGATTCGTGCACGAAGAAGCTGGCTGCTGGCGGCGACTCCTCCGTTGGCGCTGCGCAGGCTCGCCAGGTGCGGCGGATGCACTCTGTGCTGCCATTCACGCGCCAGTACTTCCATTTGCGCGACCTGCAGCGGTCCGGCCGTGTGCCGCGGTTCGGCTCGTACAAGTACTCGGCCGAGAAGCTGTACTACAAGGGCGTCATCGTCAGCGTCGAGGGCTATCCGCCGCGCCAGCTCGACAAGATCAGTCTGACTATCTCGTCCGACGAGGCCGGCGTCTTCGATGTGCAAGTCAGCCTCATGGGCGTGCGCATGCCTGGCGGAGGCTGCGAGATCCGTATGCAGGACCTGCTTCAGCTTCAATACGACAATGTCCAGACCATGACGCTGTACGAAGGCAGTGTTGTCGTCAACACTAATCTGCTGGTGTTTCTCATCAACAAAAAGTTCTACGCCTGAACAAAGTTTCTTCTTTATTGTTTCAATATCATCCTTTCTTTTGTTTGTTTTTAATCGTTTTCTCTACAATAATGCTTAACTGCGGTGTCATTCTCGAGTATTTGTTTTATGACTGTTATTATTATTCAGCTATCACGTTCTAGTTATTGCCTGCTTAGCTGGTAAACTATTAATAGAGCATACTTGCCGCATAACTGCAGTGGTTCATAGTGCTGACACATGTACAGTTTACATTTTCAGTTTCAAATATGTACCAAATGCTTTATATTGTTGGAAGCCTTAGAAATGCGATAGTATTAACTGGAGTAGTGTTCAGCAGATATGCACCCCGATCATCTAGGATACAAAGTGGGGTGCTGGTTGGCTTTCTTTTGTCGCTTGAGATGCTCAATATGCCACATTCAGAGATAAACATGGCACATGTGTCAATTTAATCATTATACACTTTAATATTTCATAAAAAGCCATTGCAACTCTTTAATTGGAATTTTATTTCATTCACTCAAGTAATCTAACACCTATGACAAAAGCTTGCTTGGTTATATTCGAAACGAAGCCCATTGTTAATAAAAAAATTCACCATATACAACACAAAATTCACTGTGTTCTTTGACGACCGCGTGTTTCTTCCTCTGCTGCTTGCAATTGATTTTAGTGATTTTTGTTGTGTTCAGTTACCATATCATATACGTCTCTAACATGTTCATTACTAAATTTAATTCCAATTCCTTTTTCGCCACGTTTATTTAATCTATAAATCTTGCTTGTATAATTCTCCTTACCATTTGGTCCAAAGTGTACCTTATTGGGTGAACTTTCGATATATTTTTTTAGTCCAGATAGCGATAGCATTTTAGTTATAAAATATCCAAGGATTCTTATTTAAAAATGCTGCAAATGGTGGCTGTAGCGAATATTCAAAGTGAAGAAATTGTGTTTAAATAGAATTGGTAAACATGAGCATAAAATTGAAGCATTTATATAGGCCAGATATAATTAAATAATTGAGGTTTAAGCAGGAAGCCTTTTATTTTTGTACAAATATAATTAAATTCTTGCACTAAGAAATAGAAATGGATAAATTTACCACCTGCCTACCATGTGTTGCAACCAGACATTCTGTATACATAGAAAAAAAAGGCAAATTGGAAGTGGATAGGTCCAGTTAAACAAATGTAAACGTGCCAAAATCGAAACCGTTCGGCTGATAGGCATTCATACACGCGACTTGTCTTTGCTACATTGGAAACGAAGGCTAAAGGAGCTTGCTTATGTTTAGATCATCGGCATTAAATTAAAACATGCAGTTTCTGGATTAAGAGTACTGATTACAATCAAAAGATGAAGATGCATCATCGTTTTTATATTTGAATCACTCTGTGATTTGCTGATGGGAAACCGATAAGCGCGTGAATAATTTTTGGTTTGTGATTGTTCCTTTTTTTGGAAAAAGAAAAAAAAGCATGGAGCGTTCTGTGTGGCCGATGGCGGAACCGATAACGCGAACCGGAAAAGGGGGGAAAGCAAGATTCACAAATAACAGGAACACAAACAGGAATGAGAAAGTCATAGAAAAGGCGTTCCCAGGGGCGTCCGCTTATTTTTATATTTTTTGTTTAATATTTTTTGGCTTGTATTGTGTAAGCCACAACCGACCACATCACAAGCCAGCAACAACAAAAGCGAAGAGGAGTAGATGTAATATTGTTGCATTATTTGGAGAGATTTTATTCTCACACGACCACAGGCCAACTTTAGTTCTTTCTTCCGAGTGGTCATAATCATCCAAAGCAGCAAACAGCGTGTTCTGTTGTGTGCGCATCCCGAAGAGATCTTTCCGTTCTACTCCATTCTCATTCTGAGGCGGGACGTGCGTCCAAAGCGTGCTCGGTTGTTTTTTTTGTAGTTGTTGTTGATGGCGTTGATTTGGTCGGTGCGCCTTTTCCTTTATTTTTATTTTTATCTCGTCCTTCATTCTCTCCATCGTTCCGGACAAGGGGATAAAGGGAAAAAAAGGAGGGGGAGGGAAAAGAGTGATCAAATGTTTCATAGCGCATTTTGACTTTAATTTTTTATTTTTTACGCATGAGGAGGAATATAAAAAGGAGGCAGCAGCATCGTGGGTGGGTGGAGAGCACAAAACGGTTTCCCCACTTGTCAATTATTCTTGTTATTCCATCTACTCGTTTTGGTTATTTTTTAGTTTCTTGTCGCTTGCTGGTTCTTGACAACAGAATAAAACCCATACAGAAGACAATTGGCGTGGAGAGAAAAAAAAGGTCATCTAGTTTTCTTATCTCTTGCCCTTTGATTTCCTCTTTTCTTTTTCTCATCTACTAGTCGTATCGTCCAGACCTCGATCGTATCGTGCTTATTCAGCTGCTTTGCTCAAAAACAGAGAAAGCCAGCCCATCAAGCGGATCTGTTTATCAAAGTAAGCAAAGTAAGTGTAGTGTCATCTGTTTTTTGTCAATCCGTAGTGTGTCACTAGTTGGGTGGGAATCCGGGGCTTTTTGGACCGCCGGTGGCTGAGGACGAGGCAAGGAGCGCATTTGCTTATAGGCGCAACTGTATGCTCGGCAGACAACAAGAGAAGACCTAGCATACAGTCTGCGTAGCCAGCACTACTTAAAGAGCAGCATGCACCTTGCCCTTTTATCTCTTCATTTCTTTTTCTCATCTTATCTCATCAAACCGCCCAGCTGGGGTTTTCTCTACCTTTTTTCATTCTTTTCAATAGCTCTAATTACTCTACCCTGACAATGAGCGGATTCGAACTTCGCAAGGCGGCGCTTGTGGCGGCGGCAACGGGCGAGAAGCGCGAAATGGAGTATCCACGCAAGGCGGACGGAAAGCCAAAGTACCCGTCAGAGATCTTCGGAGAGAACGTGTTTACGCTGAAGACGATGGCGAAGGCGCTGCCAAAGCCGATATTCGCCAGCTTCCTCAAGCAGCGTCGCGGAAGGCAGAACCTGGACAAGACCACAGCGGACTCGATTGCGCATGCGGTGCGCGTGTGGGCGATGGATCGCGGAGCAACGCACTACACGCACTGGTTCCAGCCGCAGACAGGGTCGACGGCCGAGAAGCACGATGCGTTCCTGTCGCTTGTGACCAACTTCACGCCGGGCGGCGAGGAGGTGACGCCGATCGACCAGTTCTCGGGCGGACAGCTGCTGCAGTCGGAGCCTGACGCTTCGTCGTTCCCGTCGGGCGGCATGCGCACGACGTTTGAGGCGCGCGGATACACGATCTGGGACACTTCCAGCTCGATGTATGTGCAGCGCGGCCCCAACGGCACCTCGATCCTGTACATTCCGTCGGTGTACATCTCGTACAACGGCGATGCGCTGGACGAGAAGACCGTTCTGCTGCGGTCCAACAGCGTGCTGTCGCGTGCGGCGGCGACGCTTGTCAACCTGCTGGAGCCAGACGCACACGTGAGCCATGTGTACGCGACGCTGGGCACAGAGCAGGAGTTCTTCCTCGTGGACCGCAAGATGTACTCGCTGCGGCCGGATCTGAAGATTGCGGGGCGCACGCTTGTGGGACAGCTGCCGCCGCGGCACCAGCAGCTGGAGGACCACTACTTTGGGCGGATCCCGAGTCGCGTGCTGAATGCAATCAGCGAGATGGAGCTGGAGTGTCTGCGTCTGGGAATTCCAATCAAGACGCGCCACAATGAAGTGGCGCCGGCGCAGTTCGAGGTTGCGCCAATCTTCGAGGAGGCGTCGGTTGCGGTTGACCACAATCTGCAGACGATGGATGTGCTGCACAAGGTTGCGCACAGACACAACCTGCGTGTGCTGTACCACGAGAAGCCGTTCAAGGGCGTCAACGGATCCGGCAAGCACTGCAACTGGGCCATTGCCACGGACCGCGGCGAGAATCTGCTGGATCCGACGGTGCGGCCCGAGACCAACTACCGCTTCGTGATCTTCCTGCTGGCGGTGCTGCGCGCGCTGCACGAGCATGCGCCGCTGCTGCGCGTGGCGATATCGTCGTCGTCCAACGACCACCGTCTGGGCGCGCAGGAGGCGCCGCCAGGCATCATCTCAGCGTTCCTGGGCGACCAGCTCAACGAGGTTCTGGATGCGATCGAGGAGAACAGACCCATCAAGAACTTTAGCGTGCCGCAGTTCCAGTCCATCAAGGTTGGCGGCACCATTCTGGATCTCAAGGTTTCGGGTCTGCCGCACATTGCGCGCGACCTGACGGATCGCAACCGCACGTCGCCGTTTGCCTTCACCGGCAACAAGTTCGAGTTCCGCGCGGTCGGATCCAAGCAGTCGCCGTCGTTCCCCGTGACTGTGCTCAACTGCGCCGTCACCGCTGCGATCCGCGAGATCACCGATGCGCTGCGTGCGCAGATGGGCTCCAAGCAGGCGCCGTCCGACGACGATAAGCTTGTGGTGATCCGCAAATTCATCAAGCTGACCAAGGCTGTGCGCTTCGAGGGCGACAACTACTCGGCCGAATGGACCGCCGAGGCTGCGCGCCGCGGACTGCCCAACATCCAGTCGACGCCCGAGGCCTTCACGTATCTCGTCAAGGACAAGCATGTGGCGATGCTGACCAAGGAGACCGGCATCTTCACCGAGACCGAGCTGCGGTCGCGCTACCACATTCTCAACGAGCGCTACGCCAAGGACATCATCATCGAGGCCGAAACGCTCAAGACGCTTGTTGCGCAGCAGATTCTGCCTGCCGCCTTCGACTACCGCAAGTCAATTGCCGAGTCGGCTGCCGCGCTTGCCGTGCTCAAGGTCGATGCTGGGCCCGAGGTTTCGGCGCTGGAGGAGCTGACGCCGCTGGTTTCCACTCTGCAGTCCGAGCTCAAGCTTCTCTCTGCCGCCGTTGCCGACCTCGTTGCCACGGAGGATGCCGACGCCAACGAGCATGCGCAGACTGCCTGCAACGTCGTTGTTCCTGCCATCAACCGTCTGCGCGACGCCGCCGATGCGCTGGAGATTGTGGTTGCCGACAAGCACTGGCCGCTGCCCAAGTACACCGAGCTTCTGCTGACCATCTGATCTGCTCTGCTCTGATCTGATCCAGCGTGATCGGGTGCTTCTTTTTTTATCCTCTTTTCTTTCTTTCTCTTCTTTTTTGGCAGTCTTTTTTATTTGAAGGCACCACATCTTTTCCTACCCATCCGTTTCTGGATTGCGTGATTTTGTAGCTGGAGACTTTATCCCTTCTCCGCTTTGATTGCAAAGCGATCGGCTTCTCTCCTTTTTCCCCTTTTCCCTGCACTCTATCTCTTTTTCTTTTCTATTTTCTCTCCGGCCCTTTGGAGCGACAACAAGAAGCACCTCACACTTATTACACCCAACATGACTAAAGGCGCCTCCACCAACAGCAAGCTGCAGGCCATCCGCTGGGAGCACCCCAGACTGCTTATCCTCAACCAGCTGCTGCTCCCGCACGCCAGCGAGTACGTTGAGATCAGGAACAGCGAGGACGGCCATCGCGCAATCGCCACAATGCAGGTGCGCGGTGCCCCAGCAATCGCCATCGTCGCAGCTCTGTCGCTGGCCGCCGAGGTTCTGGCACTTTGCAACAACAACGATAACAGCAATAACGAGAGCGTAGCCGAGCTTATATGCAGCAAGCTGGACTATCTGGGCACATCGAGACCAACCGCCGTTGATCTGTTCAAGGCCATTGCGAGTCTCAAGGCGACAGTTGCCGATGCGCTGCAGAAGGAGGAGGATGTTGATATCGGCCAGACGTATGTGGATAATGCCGTTGCCATGCTTGATCACGACGTCGCTGCCAACAATCGCATTGGCGAGAACGGCGCAGAGTTCATCAAGACCCAAAGCGAGAAAGGAGATTGCAGCAGTAATGGTGGCGGCGAGGGAGTCAAGGTTCTGACTCACTGCAACACCGGCGCACTTGCAACCGCAGGCCACGGCACCGCGCTCGGCATAATCAGATCAATGTACCACAAGGGAATCGGAAACCTCGAGCATGTCTACTTCACAGAAACCCGCCCCTACAACCAGGGCGCCAGACTAACCAGCTACGAGCTGCTGACCGAGGGCATTCCCTCCACGCTTGTGTGCGACTCTGCTGTCTCTGCGCTTCTCCAAAGCGACCCCTCCATCGTGGCCATTGTTGTTGGTGCCGATCGCGTGGCTGCTAATGGCGACACTGCCAACAAGATTGGAACCTACCAGCTGGCTATTACGGCAAGGCACCATGGCCGTCTTTTCATTGTGGCTGCTCCCTGGACCAGCATTGATCTCTCGTTGCCGTCTGGTAAGGGAATCGTTATTGAGAAGCGTGAGGAGAACGAGATCACCACAATCACTGGGTTTACCCAGAAATCCATTCTGGCTGAGACCTCCAACAGCGGGTCTTCTTCTTCTGGTGCTGCTGTTGATCAGCTGCAAAAGGAATGTATCCAAGTTGCTCCTCTGGGTGCCCGTGCGTGGAATCCGAGCTTTGATGTCACTCCCGCCTCGCTTATCTCTGCCATTGTTACTGAGACTGGCGTGTTCACCAAGCCCGACGGTGCTGCGGAGTACGACTTGCAAGGTGCTTTTGGTTCATAGCTAGTTGAGTAAACATTAGTTCCTAATTTTTGTAGTAGATTTTTACAATAGCTTTATAATCTGCAGCTAAAACGTAGTCACGAGCCCGATCAGCATAATCCCCAAAACCCATACTAGAACAGCAAGTATATATAACCCTGGTTATTCATGTTTTTTAATTATGTGTCGCTTTTTTTCCATATATTTACCGTTTTGCAGTTTCTAGAGTATATATATATATTTATTACAGCGCTTTAAACAACCCAGGAGGAATGGCGCAGAAATTCGAGCGAAACCAGGAGGCCACGGTGTACATTGGCAACCTGGACGACCGAGTGACGGATGAGCTCATATGGGAGCTGATGGTGCAGGCCGGACCCGTTGCCAACGTGCATCTGCCAAAGGACCGGGTCACGCAGTCAACGCAGGGATACGGGTTCTGCGAGTTCCAGAGCGCAGAGGACGCAGACTACGCAGTGAAGACAATGAACATGGTGAAGCTGTTTGGCAAGCCCATGCGCATCAACAAGTCGTCGACGGATAAGCGGATGCAGGATGTTGGCGCCAAGCTGTTCATCGGGAACCTGGATCCGCAGGTGGACGATGAGAAGCTGCTGCACGATACGTTTGGCGTGTTTGGACAAATGGTGCGGCCTCCAAAGATTGCGAGGGACTCGGTTTCGGGGAACTCCAAGGGCTTTGCATTCGTCAGCTATGCGACGTTTGAGGCGGCGGATGCGGCGATTGAGGCGATGAATGGCCAGTACTTTGCCAACAAGCCTGTGGCTGTCAACTTTGCCTTCAAGAAGGATGCGCGTGGCGAGCGGCACGGGTCTGCGGCGGAGCGGCTGCTGGCGGCGCAGGCGCAGAAGAACATGCCGGGCGAGCAGCAGCAGCAGCAGCAGCAACAATACCAGCAATATCAGCAATATCAACCACCGCCGCCGCAACAGTGGTAACTGGATCAAGTAATTAAAATCAAACCCCCTTTTCCTCTTTATAAGCCTTTCTCTTTTCCAGCGCTTGGTTCCCCCCATTTCATTTCATTTATGCTTTGTCTCCTTTCTTCTTTATCTGCCTTGATCGCTGCTCTTTATTTTCCTTTCTTTGCTTATATGTACTTCATTTCCTTCCACTCTATTACACTGGTATAAATTTAAAGATCCAAATAAGCGAATGGACCAAATTCGAATCACAAAGGTCGAGCGGATGCGCCTGGTGCGCACGAGCAGCGACGAAGAAACGGACAGAGAGTACGTTGGCACGCTGCATCTGACGACGCACCACCTAATTTTCACAGCCTCGTCCGAGGAAGGCATGGAGCTATGGCTGGGCTACCCTCTAATCCACTCTGCAGAACTGGTGCGGCCGCCAAAGCTACTACCAAAGCAACAACAGCAGCAACATCGACAACACCACGACAAGCAATCCAACGCAGGCAGCAACGCCAGCAGCAGTCAGTACAGCAGCGAGGAGCTGGCGCAGTGGGCGCTGGAGGGCTGCATCAACGTGCGGTGCCAGCATTTTCTGTTCTTCACGCTGCGATGCGACGATGTGCGGAAACTCTACGATGTATACGCATCCATCAAGCGGCTGGCAACGGTTGCGTCAGTCGGACAGCTGTACGCCTTTGATTACAAGCAGCAGCAGAAATCAGACGATGGTGCCGAGTGCTGGGGCTGGGGCCTGTATAATCCGCAGGAGGAGTTTGCGCGCATGGGCGTTGGCGTGGCATCGTCGGATGTAGGCCAGTTCTGGCGCTTCAGCGACGTTAACCGCAAGTACCAGCTGTGCGCAACGTATCCGCCAGTGCTTGTTGTGCCGGCAAAGATCAGCGACACCACGCTGACTTACGCTGCCAAGCATCGCAGCAAATCGCGGCTCCCCGTGCTGTGCTATCTGCATCCGAACAAGGCAAGCATGACGCGGTCCAGCCAGCCGATGGTTGGCCTGAAGCAGGCGCGGTCGGTGCAGGACGAGAAGCTGGTTGAGGCGATTCTGGCAACATCCGAGCCGCTGGGCGTGGCGCCACGGCTTGGCGGTGGCGAACGGAACAACATTATCATCGATGCGCGCCCAACAACCAACGCTGTGGTCAACAGAGCTGTTGGCGCTGGGTCCGAAAACATGGATCATTACAAGCGATGTCGCAAGGTGTATCTTGGAATCGACAACATACACGTGATGCGCGATGCGCTGAACAAGATGGTTGATGCGATGCAGGAGGCGCCAGCTGCCGATCTTCAGCTTCAACAGCAACAAACACAACAGAATTCCTCGGAGCGGCGTCGCGGCGTGGTTGCGCGAATCCAGGGCTCGGCAAGCAACTGGCTGCGGCATATCGAGAACATTATGGTTGGCGTACGGACGATTGTCGAGGCAATTGACGCCGGGCGGCACGTGCTGGTTCACTGTTCGGATGGCTGGGATCGCACTGCGCAGCTGACAAGTCTAGCGCAGCTCTGCTTGGATCCTTACTACCGCACCACAAAAGGCTTTGCCGTGCTTGTCGAGAAAGAGTGGGTTTCGTTTGGCCACCAGTTTTCGCTACGCTGCGGCCACACCGGCCACATCGACAAGTTCAAAGTGAGTCGCGCCGCCTCAAAGGCTGCTGCAGTCACCGGAAACAGCAGAAGTAGCAGCAGTAGCAACAGCAACGTTAAACTTGCAAACAACGATGATAATAACAGCAACAATAGCAGCAGCGGCAGCAATGGCGAGGAGTCAGCCTCTGACATTCTGCAGGCTGGAACCTCCATGTTTGGGCGCTTTGCATCGCGTGCGCTGCGTGGTGTGCAGTCTCGCATATCATCAGCTATTCAGGCTGCCAGCGACAACCTTGAGGACGATGACAATCTGGATCCGTTTGTATCCGAGTATCCTGAGCTGCAGCCAAACTATGTGCCGCCGCCTCCATCCACCACTACCATTACAGCTACGACTGGTGGCGCTGTTTCTAAAGGCGGCAGTGCGTTCAGGCTGGGTCGGGCCAAGCATGACCACGAAACAAGCCCAGTGTTCCAGCAGTTCCTGGACTGCGTGTACCAGATCTGGGTCCAGCATCCGACCATGTTCGAATTCAACGAGCGCTTTCTGCTTGATCTGTTCTACCACCTGCATTCAGCCCAGTTTGGCACCTTTATCGGCAACAACATGAAGGAGCGCGAGTTTCTTGGGTTTGCTCAGAACACAACGAGTCTGTGGTCGTGGGTATGGCAGCGCATGACTGATGACAACAGCTCAATCTACAAGAACCAGCTCTATATGGAAAGCCCCGACGCTGCCAGCAGAGTTATTGTTCCCGATCCTGGATACATTCAGTACTGGTCTGCGCTTTTCATCTGTCACGATCCCGCGTTTGAGCAGTAAGCAAGCAAGTGAACCACGGCGTGACTCAAGGGACTCGGATACAGATGCATAGTCCTGCTGATACCCTTTTTTGCACGGCATAGATCGAGTTATAAACCATCAACATCCTTTTCAGCAAGTTACAAATGCTTTTTCTTCATCTGTACTTTTGTCTACCAACACCATCATGTGATGGCCAGCCATACTTTAATCCTACAGATAGTGTATTACTAAATAAAGATTTTTTTATTTATCTATTTGCCTGATAAACGAACAAGACAAACAAACCCGATTAAGGCGTAAACTTATTGCTATCTAACACATTCATCTCTTGATACAGTATACATATTCTGCTTTGTACATTCACTTGATTAAAACTATGGACTTTGACGCCAGGGAATTTGCATTGCCAGAGTGCCATTCGGTGATGCGGTCGAAATTCGAAACAGCCCAGGGCGGCATACCGAACCCAGTGTTTAAAAACGTAGATGGCTGGAACCACACACAGAGTCTCGGCGAGTTTACGCGACTAAGCGCGACATTTGCCCGCCAGGAGGTTCCGCACGACCGCCGGCTGCTGGGACGCATCTTTTATCGCAATTGGAACCAGCACAGAAACGCAACGTACTTTCGGAGACTCTATGAGCTTCGCCGTGCTCTGCGGATACTGGAGCAGGCCAGGCCACGAGAGCTGATCGAACAGATCGCACAGGCCTTCTACAGTCCAGAAACAGCCAAAGGCGCACGCAAGATATCCAACTGGGCTGCGCTTCCTTGCCAGCACTCCATGACGGCGTTTGCCGGTAGGATTGCACATATTGCGCGCCTGGTAAGCAAGATCCAGGCCATATGCTGCAATGTGTATATTCACTTTACTGCACAGGTTGCGCAGACGCTGTTTATGCCATTGTCTCTTGTGGTTCAGGGACTATCGTCCCGTATGTATCTGCTGCTGGGCATCTGGCACCAGGATTTGTCTGCCTTGTACGCGATGCTTCTGAGATGGCTTCCTCGTCTCCCAGCCTGTCCAGACAGTCTATCCGATAACAAACTTACCAGCGAGATGGCTGCAAAGCTCCCACAAATGGATAGTCTGACACTACCACAGCCGCTGGACGGCGGTGTTTCCAGGGCAGCGTCGATAGCTACACAGATGCGGAAGGATGCTGAATGCGAAATAGCACACGATGATGACGACGTTTTACCGGTGGAGACAAAGGAAAATAAGAACAAGAGCAACAAGAAGCGCGCAAGGCAGCGGATTCTAGATATCTATGGCGATGGCTTGTGACTTGTTGACCGGCTTTCCTCGCTGGGTTTCAGTCCAAAATGCGTTCCTACTCGTTTGCTGAGCCCTTCTTTTTTGAAAATGGAATGTTCAGTTGTTTGAACACGTCAGACCAGGATTTTGGAAAAGGCGCCTTGACTGAGATATCTGGTGGTATAGAGAGCCGATAGAGATGGAGAAACATGGTGCCGCTAATCTGCTGGCACTTTTCATTACCACTGCCATCGGAATCGTATTTATCTACCTCGTTCGCTTCCTTTTCTCCAACTGTGTACTTTGCATCTCCAAGCACGGGGCATCCAAGAACTTGCGCGCAATGGGCTCTGATCTGGTGCTTTCGGCCGGTCAAGATGTTTATGCTGATTAGTGCAACATCTTGGTTGTTGAACTTTCCAGTCGCCAGCGTCTTGTACTTTGTTATTGCCGACTTTGCTTGCTTCGCGTCTACAGAGCCTTCCGATACTGCCACTGTCTTTGTGCCTGTGTTTATCAGCGGCATTGTAATCATGCCCTGGAGCGCTTTTGGTATGCCTCGAATAACTGCAACATACTCCTTGTCGACTGTGCGGTCGCTGAATGCCTTTGTCAAAGTGTTTGCTGCGGTTCGAGATTTTGCAATAGCAAGAGCTCCTGTGGTTCCGCGATCCAGTCTGTGAACCAGCCGATATCCTGTTTCGTCGCTACTGTCAATCTTTGCAAGGAGCGTGTCAACTGAATACTTGATTTTGCTTCCGCCCTGGCATGCAAGTCCCGCTGGTTTATTGAAAACCGCAACTGATTCGTTTTCATAAAGCACTGGAAGCATTCTTGACACGAATTTCGCCGCAGTGTTAGTTTCAGATTTAGATGCAGGAGCTTTGGGCTTTTCTGGCGTAGAGATCGTCACCAGTTCGGTAGGAATTTGCAACTGCATGCCCGGATAGACACGGTCTGAGCCAGTCGTGAGTCGCGGTTTGCCATTACTATCCATTTGTGCAATTGCGCGTTTGCGCAACAGCTTGAAAAGGAGGTTTTGTGGTATCCCCAGCTTGCTGTGAACAAAGCGGTCTACTCGCAGGCCGTCTGCATCCCGTGGGACAGTAACTATTTTCTTTATTGGCGGTAGTTTCATTAGAAATAGAGTAATATAATTGAAAAGACAAATGTATACTCATTAAAAAATTACATTAATTTCATATCTTTGTTATTCAGAACGTTATATTACATTCCTGTTAGTACTTTATGGGTAGTTCACGAATTTTAATAATAAAAGCTCATCAAAGTTACCCTGCACATGGGTAAAGCATTCCTGGGAATGACAGACAGAGTGGTGGAGAGGGCCAAATGTCTCTGAGACATTGAACACCAGGATGAAAGAACAGCAATAATGTTAAGGAACCATCAGAATGGGATCAATGACAAGTGATACATTAAAAACTAGAACAACTACCAGCACAAAGAAAAAAACAGCTAATGCTATATGCAGAAGAGTTGCAAGCCCAGTGCTACAAATGGTGCAAGGTGTGCCATGGAGCTCAGATAGATTGCAAATCCAGTTCTTCAATAATGCCAGAACAGCATCACTGGATTATGAAGTGACTGAAACATGCAATATCTCTCTTGACAAATCCACAAGCTGATGAGAATGGCAGAATACTGAAATGGCCATGTACAATGAAAGGCTGCAAGATGGAGATGAGGCACTCCAACTTTGCCACCAATAGGGCACTCTTCAATTGATCTGTTGGTCAGGTCTGACAACCTTTGCCTACATGTTTGTAGCTACTACTGGGCCTGGGCTGAATGTTAAAATCTAGCTATTCCACACCTTTTGGGTGACAGGATGATAGGTCAGATGATAGTGCCTATGAAGGGCAATTGGCAGTTTATCTTCTACTTCTCTTTGATTATGATTTTTCTGTGTATTTCTTAGTCAGATTAGATCCTTCAATAAATGTATTTTCTTCCTATCAAATTAAAAGAAATCTGTCATTTGTTCTCCAACCTCCAGTTACAGATTCTTGGCAAGTATGACTGTGAACACAAGTCTGCATGTCCATGTTATAGATTACAGATTATGGAATGTTTACACAAGCATTACATAATGTTCAGTTCTCAAGCATGAGTAAGTATAAATTATTATTATTTTATACTTATGTATAGTATAATGACTATACTATATTATAAAAGATTATATGTGTTTAGATGACATCCTTTATTATATGTCATTTGTAAGGCAACTATGACTGCTAACAAATAAAAGGGGAAGAAAAAACTATGAGAGCTAAAAAAGAGAAGAAGGAAAATTAGTAGAAAGAAACTGAGAAAAGGATAATAATTTTTTTTGTACTTTTGTGGTTATATAATTTTTTGTGAGTTTTGTAAGAGAAAAGAGTTCAGTGGTTTGGGCAGGTAGATATAAAAAGAGAGAAGAAGTGTGGATCCATGTTGGATCACACAAGTCTCTCACTATATTACCTGTCCATGGACAGGCAATGTGCTCGAGATATAATCAATTATAATAATAATCTTGATCATCTAATTACACAAGTATACAAGTATGTTGTACACTATTATTGTTGATTTCTATTAATTTCTTTTTAATCTATTTTGTTTCTCACACAATGCAGCTTTATATAGCAGCATTGTGCTTAAGCTTACTTTTTACTTTCTTTGTAATTCCTTACAGTTTTATTCTATTTCATTTCTATTTCCAACACTGTCAATTATAAGTATATGAATTGAGCATTGTCTCAATTCATATAAATAGATAAACTTTTCTCAAAATGTTCATCTGGATTCATTATTGAGTATCTATTATTTTATACTCAAGTAGTTTATTAATATACACAGTAGTGTAAAATGTAGAATGAAAATGACATAACAGAGCTGTTAGATTAACAATAATCCTATGTGAATAGATTAATGAACAAATTGTAATTAACAAACTTAGCTATACTCAATCAGGCTACGTATAGATCACATGATCTTGTATCATGTGATAATGAAGAAATGCAAAATGGACAAATTTTAAAGAACTTTGTCAAAGCATCACACATATACATATATTCATATATTCATCTATATATACACCTGTTAATAGTTTAGGACACACATAGTCTGTTAACAGAACATCACTTGAAAAGGCCATAACCCAATTCAGAGTTGGCCAGAGAGCTGATTGGAATTTAATTCATTCACTAAATTTAATTTTGCAATATATCACATGAAACAGTTAGTCATGTTTTGACTGGCTAATATTATAAAATGATAATCTATCTATTTGCGTAAATGTGCAATTCACCATCTGCATTAATTTGAATGGAGCTGACTGTATATCTATTTAAATCTATTTAATTAATTTGCTTTTGACTGCTCCACTTATTAATTTTTTAATTTCTTATTCTGTTTGAAAGCAATTATGTGCATTCATACAAAAGGGCCATGTACAATTTGCCTGCTATATAAACCTTGCATTTGTCTGCCTAGTTCTTGTTTTCATATTAAAGATTTATCAGCAAAATCTACTACAACAAGCAATCTACAACAATTAAGAAAGAAAACCTTTAAATTACCAACATGAGTGATAAAAACAATACAGGTATTACTTCTCTTAAGAATTTTCTCACTGGTTGTGTGGGAATGGTTTCAGTAGCTAGTTCTACAGAAGATGGTGTTGCTGTTTTTAAAGTTGTAGAAATGGGTGGAAAAAGACAAAGTATAAAATATGATAGTAGTTTTAAAAATGATGCATTAAAGTTGTGTGATACACACAACACTGGTCTTGCAGAGAAATATAAGTAAGCAAATACATAGGATTTAAAGATAAGTGTAAAGAACTAGACTGAGGAGGAGGAGGAACTTAGAGTAAATATTGTTCTGTTTATAAATAAGAATAAAACTAAAATTAAACTGAGAAAAAGAGAGAAAAGTAATAACTTGTGATGTCTCCATCAAGGTATTTAACTGCCCTATTACTAGGCCAGCTGTAATCAGGGCTAAATTCCCTTATGATTTAATCTTCGCTAAAATCACGTGACAATGCAGATGTTATCACAAGCTGTAAACACAGCTAGAACATGTGCCACAGATACAAGCATGACAATCAAAGTGGGTAGGAATAAGATAGGTAGTAAGAGTGTGTGGTATTGGTATTGGTAGAATTGATGAGTAAGAGGTGTGTAAAAGAGAAAAAGTAATGGTAGTTGTGGAGATTGGAATAGCATGAAA
>JANBOK010000036.1:0-47968 GCA_027595805.1 Coemansia sp. Benny D160-2 | reverse complement strand
GCGCATGCAACGGCGCATGCAGTGGTTATAGTTCCATGAGAAGCGACACCGGCGGTGGCAATGACGCCAGCGCCACCATCCGTGGCCCTGACCTTCCATTCCCCCTTCTCCCCCTTCTCCTCCCGATGGGTTATGCATCTGCGTAATTGGGGTCTCTTGGGGCTCGGCTGATGCCATTGCAGCCGCACCAGTAGCGGCAATGACAAGGGTAGAGATCAAGGCAATCTTCATTTTGAATGTAAGGCGAGTTGTAGTATGCAAGGATCGCGGTAGAGAGTAGTTGGCTTGAAGATGTCGGAGAAAACAAGGAAGTATAACTTCTAAAGAACCAGACTTGCATTAAAAGCAAAGTGTTATATGGCTTATTTATATGGTTTTATTTAAATAAATGCTACATGTTTTAGCTTCATAAAAAGCAGCAAAATGAATGTATCAATATGCGAACGGGAATTGGATCTCGCAGATAAAATACATAATAGCTTATCGCAAACACAAAACAGATACAACCGCATGTGTACCACCTCCTTTATTGTTTTATATCTTTTCAACAGTATTTCCACAGTGTTTGTATAATGTGCAATTCACCCAGGGGTTGTTGTTGCCAGATCTAATAATAAGAAAGCCCAAGCGCATTCAGTTTACATCAAAATACAATATCCTAATCTGATTCTCAATTTCAAGAATGATCATGAAAAATCAGTATTTTTAGTGATCAGCAAATAGTAGAATGAAAATTTCGTTTAAATATTTTTCTCATGCCCCTTTCTTCCTTGCTCAGCTTTTCATTGCAATTAATATAAAGCGCTTGTTCCTCAACGTAAAGGCTCTCCGCAACTTGCTCTACTTACCACATAGCTATATATTACGGGCACGCAGAAAGCGACATGGACGTAACAGGGATTCTCGAGGAGCACAAGAGCCGGTTCAAGACTATACAGGTGGACCGGCTAATTCCACCAGACCTGGACCTCGGAATGCTGGCAGCCTTTGACATAAATATGGTTGACGAAGACAAGTTGAGAGCAAGCCAAGGAACGCGCGACGCGTACTTGCAGGAGCTTTCACGCGAGGGAACGCAGCTCCTGATCAACGAGCTGTTTGGACTACCGACAGCAGTGGATGAGGACAGCGTGTATGCGTCGCTGCCCAGAGCCAGGACTGTGCTGCCGCGCGAAAAACCGGTGCCAAAGGAGAAGCCGCTTACGCGGTGGGAGAAGTTTGCAAAGATCAAGAAGATCCAGAACCGCAAAAAGTCGCGGATGGTGTTTGATGAGGAGGCGGGCGAGTGGCGGCCCAGATACGGGTTCAAGGGCGTCAATAACGATGACCAGCGGCCGTGGCTGCTCGAGGTGCCGGGCAACGCTGACCAGTATGCTGACCAGTTCCAGGCCAAGCGCGAGGAGAAGAAGGCACGCATCGAGAAGAACACCCGCCGCCAGCAGCGCAATATTGAGGAAAGGGTTGCCTCAGAGAAGGGACTCAAGCCGCAGGAGATGCGCAAGCGCCAGCTGCAGCAGGCAATTGTCATGTCAAAGGGCTCGACGGCCTCGCTGGGCAAGTTTGATGATAAGCTCAAGGGCGAGCCCAAGATCAAGGGTCTCAAGCGCAAGTTCGATCCGCTGGTGACAACCACCGACAAGGAAAAGACCAAGAACATGGACATTCTGAACCGCGTTGCAAAGGGCGACACCTCAGCAACAGTGCTCAATGTGCGCAAGGCACAGCGCGCCGTCAACAAGGAAAAGCGCAAGCAAAAGTAAAAGTCATAAGAGTCAACATGTTTCCATTTTTTACGTTGCCATGCTTGGAAATGTAATAATCAAAGTGCAGAAACAGGAAAGCCAGAAGAACGCATATGGCCCCACTGGGGTCCTCCCTCGCACAAAAAGAAAAATCAGAAAAGAAAGGGTAGGGGTTTTGGAGGTACGGGGCTGAGATCTAGATCTACAGCTCGTCATGCTCAGCATCATCGTCGTCATCCTCATCGTCATCGTCCTTGGCGGCACCCTTGGCGTCGGCGCCGTAGAGCTTGGACACGATTGGGTTGACGGTGGACTCCAGATCCTCGCGCTGCTCGTCAATGTCCTCCTTGGAGGCGTCGGCAGCGTTGTCCTCCATCCACTTCTCAACCTCCTTGACGGCAGCCAGAATGACATCCTTGTCGCTCTTGTCGATCTTGCCGCCGAGCTGGTCCTTGTCAGAGACCTGGCCCTTGATGGTGTAGATGTACTGCTCGAGAGCGTTCTTGGCCTCGATGCGATCCTTGTGTGCGCGGTCCTCATCGGCAAACTCCTCGGCCTCACGCACCATGCGCTCAATGTCCTCATCGCTGAGGCGGCCCTTGTTGTTGGTGATGGTAATGGACTCGCCCTTGCCGGTGGCCTTGTCGATGGCGCCAACCTTCAGAATGCCGTTGGCATCAATCTCAAAGGTAACCTCAATCTGTGGCACACCGCGCGGAGCAGGCGGGATGTTGGTCAGGTCGAACTTGCCCAGCCGGTTGTTATCCTTGGTGAGCGAGCGCTCGCCCTCGTACACCTGGATCAGCACTGTCTGCTGGTTGTCGGCGGCCGTCGAGAAGATCTGCGACTTCTTGGTTGGGATCTGGGTGTTGCGCGGGATCAGCTTGGTCATCACACCGCCAGTGGTCTCAATACCCAGCGTCAGGGGGTTCACGTCAAGCAGAAGCACATCGTCGGTGCCCTTGGCGCCCGACAGAATTCCTGCCTGCACTGCAGCACCGTAGGCAACAGCCTCGTCGGGGTTGATGCCCTTCGTGGGCTTCTTGCCGTCAAAGAACTCCTCCAGAAGCTTCTGGACCTTGGGGATGCGGGTCGATCCACCAACCAAAACAATATCGTCGATCTTGGACTTTGCAATGCCACTGTCCTCAATGACCTGCTTGACTGGCTTAAGAGTGCGCTTGAACATGTTGTTGTTGAGCTCCTCAAACTTGGCGCGCGTCAGCGTCTCCGAAAAGTCCTCACCCTCCATCAGCGACTCCACCTCAACACGGACCGACATCTGCGACGACAGAGTGCGCTTGGCCTTCTCAGCCTCGCGCTTCAGCTTGCCCATCGCCTTCTTGTCGGTGCGCACATCCTTCCCTGTCTTCTTCTTGAAGAGATTCACAAAGTGGTCCACAACCTTGTTGTCAAAGTCCTCACCACCCAGATGAGTGTCGCCTGAAGTCGCAAGCACCTCAAAGATTCCGTTGTCAATGGCCAGAACAGACACATCGAAGGTTCCGCCTCCCAGGTCGTAAACCAGGATATGGCGCTCCTTGCCCTTCTTGTCCAGTCCATATGCAATTGCAGCAGCCGTGGGCTCGTTGACGATACGCAGCACGTTGAGACCCGCAATCGTTCCCGCATCCTTGGTTGCCTGGCGCTGCGCGTCGTTGAAGTACGCTGGCACCGTGACAACGGCATGCGTGATCTTGGTGTTGAGGTACGACTCTGCAATCTCCTTCATCTTGCCGAGAACCATGGCCGAGATCTCCTCTGGCGAGAACGTACGCCTCTCGCCCTTGACATCCACCCTAAAGTTGGGCTTGTCCTCCTTGCTGATCACCTTGAACGGCCAGTGCTTCATGTCACGCTTGACCTCCTTGTCGTCATAGCGCAGTCCGATGAGCCGCTTGGCGTCGAAAATCGTGTTCTCTGGGTTGGCCGGCGCCTGGTTCTTGGCTGCGTCGCCAATCAGACGCTCTCCATCGCTGGTGAATGCCACCCACGATGGCGTGATGCGGTTTCCTTGTTCGTTTGCAATAATCTCAACACCTCCGTTCTTGTGGACAGCAACGCACGAGTACGTTGTTCCCAGATCAATACCAATGACAGTTCCGTATTCTTTCTTGGGCTCCTCTGCCGCCTCCTCGCCGCGCGCCATAGGCGTCGTGGCAAAGAGCGCCAGCAGGAAGAGCGCCAGCGTAAGGAAGAAGTGAATCCCCCTCATTATCAGCTACTCACTGAAAAACAATTGAAACCAAAAAAGACAAGACAACTAGCTGGCTGAATGATACGCTTAAATACTAACAGCAATCACCTTCTAAGGATGGCCTCTTCTCTCTTTCTCTGCCAGTCTAGATTTATAAGTAAAGACAGGAGGAAATAGAACCTGCAAGTGAAAGAAGATAAAAGAAAATACTATAAAGTGAAGAGAGAGGAAAGAAAGAAAGAGAAGACTGAACGCTCGCTCCCAGTTGCAACAAGAATACTAGATGAACGGTGTCGCGGTTTTTGTGGACAGAAATCCTCCCCATCCCAAGCCCGGCACACGCATAGAGCGCCTTCGTGGCTCTGTCTTTAAATACGCGGAAGCCTGAAGAACACAAGCAGCTTTGTGCATTTTTCCCTCTCTCAACGCAGGGGTTTGGTTCGAAGTAAAGCTGAGAATGCTTGCTTCTCCATCCCGACACCTATGACATTGCGTCCTGTAATTGGCCAGACCGTCATCTGCGAATCAGAGGCTGCCGCCTGTCCACACGCCAGAGGCGCAATCAAAAAGAAATAAAGCAAAAAAAAAGGGGAGCGTTGAATTGCGTGCCACGTCCTTGTTTTTCTTTTTTTTCTTTTTCCTTGGCTGGCTGGGTTGGCTAATCCGATCGAGAAATTAGATGGATGCAATCAGCGTGTGTGTGTGAGTGTGTGGGGTAGTCACTGTATTCTGTTGACTTTCGCTTTTCCCCGCACGATAAGCCTAGCAGAACAGGTGCAGGTCTTCTAGTCTTCCACTTCACTTCTGCTTCTTGCAATTTCACCTCCAAAAACACAACAACGTCGATAAACCCTGGGGGTGGCAGAAACTCCAACCATGCCGCTGGTAACATTTGATATCGACTCCGCCTTGTCTGAAGGTGAGCACGCTGCGCAGACTGAGCCAGACACCGCCGCCAGCGCATCTCCGTCCAAAAAGTGGCAGGAAGGGCGCGCAGAGCGCATCCGGTCGCTCGAGTCCACGCTGTCGGCCGTAGTCAGGCGAAATCAGCATATACAGCAGCACAAGAGCGGCAGAAACCAGCTACCTGCTACCCGTGGAGCTGACTACTACGGCTCGATGCTGGATGGCGAGGGTGGTAGCGATGGCAGTACCAGCGATGGCCAAACCAGCGATGACAATTGGGACTCGATGTCGGATTCCAGCAGCTTCTTCTACAACGAGGGCCGTCCTCTCTTGTGCACTTACCAACCTCCACTGGCCCCAGAAGATGCTGCTGCTTCTGCTGCTCAGGCACCATCTGCTGCAGGACATGATGGCTCCTTGTCTGGGTCAACCGTGGGTGCCAAGACACCCGAGCAGTTTCTGCCATGGGACGTGCAGATATGGAATAACATTCAGAAGCTGTGGTTTTCCAGCTGCGCATGCTTCTATACTTGGGAAAGAGACTCGGGCGGCTTGCAATGACGAGTCCGGTTGATGTCCTTGGTCAATATGTTGCTATGAGTAAACCCCGCTTTCCATCGCTTTGTTCTAAGAAGCCTCCTGAGCGAGACTTGTGCTTCTGCTTTGATTCTATGGAAACAATTGTCTGTTGCAAGTTGCGGCTTGGCTAGACCATTCTGCACTTCCTGCCTCTCTTTTTGCGCATATATTGGCAAAACGCACATGTGTGCAACCATGCAAACCCTTTTTTCGATTTTAATCCTTTCGTTACATGTATTTTTTATTATTTCAAGTCAGTTTCGTATCGTTTATCTAGTCTTTTCGTAATACATATATACCCACGCCAAAGATATTCTTTTTTATTGTAGCTGCTTGTCCTTGAAGGAAGAAGGAGAGCATATAGACAGAAAACTTGTTGATTTAACTCGCAATACATTATACCGTGGCTCGGAACCATATATGATATCGCAAATACACGTATACCCTCCGCTTGGCGTTCTAACAAGCGTGCGCAAAAAGATCATTAGATTTCGGGTATACTTTGTTTGCTGCGTGGAGGATGAGATACGCAAAGTCGAGATATGGACCAATATGCTTAGCGGCTCTAGCTGGAGAGGCATCGAATTGGAAGAGCTCCAAGAAGAGCAGAATGACACCACGAACAATGAGCTTGTCTTTCTGGACCAGTCTCAGTTGCCAACTGGATATCGGATCAAGAGCTTTGGTCTTAACACCCCGTCAACAGCAGCATTGACTAGTCGATTCGAGTTTACGGTGAGGTGGCGCAAAAACGACCAGGACGATTGGCGCTGGATAAGCAAAGTGGGTCAGAATGCACGCGTTGTGGTCTTTAAAGACGTTCCGGATCTGTGCCATCGACCTGCGCTAAACCTTTGGAGCCAACAGCTCCGTCTTTTACTCCGAAAGGTTAAAGACCCATTCAGCAGCGATTCTGACCAGCCTTTGGCTCCAGTATCTGACTCATGGTGCACTTCTAAAACAAGTGCATCTTGCATATTCAAGCCACAAGGAAAGGCAGAATCAGGAGGCATAGCCTTCTTTGGTCGTTTGACAGACATTGAAAGATATCTGGCATTTGTACGCAAAGACAAGTTCTGGATCATACCGAAAAATGGAACAGATCTGTCGGATCTAGGCGGCTTTGAGATTGTGATACTGGTTTGCGAGCTATGCAATGGAACATATGCGGCATTAATGCCCTTTATAAAGAACGATACAAGCTCTATGGCTATCACAATCAAGGCAGAACCCAGGAACATGCTACATTTGCTTGTTTTGCCACAGGATGTGGGTGCGGAAACCAATGAAATCCGGGTTGCAGCCAGCGCAAGTGCTGGTATGCATTCAGCAGTCGAGGAGGTATTCCATCGTGTCCACCAGTCAATTGATATACACGATTTGCCAGTCGTGCCACACAGCCATGGGAGCCAACCTCAACAAAAAAGACAGATCTCCCTACTGGATTCCCTAGGATACTGTACGTGGAACACATTCTATCAGCAGGTATCCAACGATACTATTCTTTCGACGCTTAAAGACATAAAGCAAGAGGCAATATCTTCAGAGTGGCCAATGCCTAAATGGGTCATGATTGACGACGGCTGGCAGTCAGTCGATAGATACGATGGGTTTGGAAAGCTCTTCGACATTTTCGCTAATGAAGAAAAGTTTCCAGGCCAACTCCAGCATACAGTTTCAGAACTGGCAAAGCTCGGAATATGTCGTGTAGGCGTTTGGCACGTGCTATGGGGATACTGGGGCGGGATAGACCCAAATGGGCCGCTTGCAAAACGGTACCATCTTGAGAAGCATATCAGAAAGGCGTCTTCTGTTGTCAACCAAGATTCCGAGGTTTGGCTCATTTCGTCCAAAGATGTTTATTCGTTTTACGATCATTTCTACAAATGGCTGCATTCACAGGGAGTATCATTTGTCAAGGTGGATTATCAATGTGCTTTTGAAACATTGGAAGAGTACACGATGTCAGCCAGCCATCATGACGGCGGCTCTGATGTTGCTGAGCTCTATTCTGCCTACTATGATGCCATGGAAAACGCCGCAGAAAAGTATTTTGGCACCGGGTCCATAGTATACTGCATGTCGCACTCTCCGCACCTGATAAAGCGTGTTATGCAACAACATCACTACTTACCAGAAAAGTCCAGGCAGATACCGCTGGCTTCTCAGCCCTGTTCATTGAAAGGGAGATTAGATCAATTAGATCCAAGTGAGCGGATGCTGTTCCGAAACTCTGATGATTACTATCCTGACGAACCAGAATCCCATGGATGGCATATTTACTGCAATGCGGCAAACAGCATGTGGAGCAGACTAATGGGTAGGGTTTTTGCGGCCGACTGGGACATGTTCAAGCCTGGAAGGAATGAAAGCAAAATGCATTCAGTTTCGCGCATTGTGAGCGGTGGACCCGTGTACATTACTGGCAACAAGAGCGACTATATGGACGAAGATCTTTTGGAGGTTGTTGGTCACGGTGGCCGGTTATTTCAATGCGCTGCCCCGCTAATTGACAGCGAATGCGCTCTTACTGACTGTCGGCAGTCATCGAATCTGCTCTTTTCCTCGTCTGCATCTCCTATAAACTCATCTGTCCTTGTCTTTCTTGCCAACATCTCAACAGGCACGGTAGTTTCCCCTATCGAGATGTCGACATTGTATGGCACTGCCGCAAAACACAGCAATAGGCACAATGGTGATGCTCAGGTATCTAGACCGGCAATGGCATCTGCCCTTTTAAGCGTCGCAGGCAGTGCCAGCTTCTATGCAATACACCAACATTCCACCGGAAAAGTACTTGTGACGAAAGATTTGGAGAGCATATTTGCTATTGCGTTGCAGCCACTAACGTGCGATATCGTAACCGTTGTGCCAATGTCTGCTTTCCAATCTTCTGACCAAGTTATCTTGCTTTATGCTGCATGTATAGGAGATACGGCTCGGTACGGCGGGGCCAACTGTGTCCAGCGTGATGTTTCCAGCGTGCTTTCCGACTCTCCAAAGATATCTAGCCCTTGCACAAGTGCCAGGACAATTGGGGGCGAACGGTATAGGTGGGACATACGCGCTAAAGTCTCTTTACCATCAAGTAAAGTCGCATTTACATTTATTGCACGCAATACAGCAAGCCGTTCAAAAGCCCACACCCTTTCGGTGGCCAACGTACGTGTGTCTGGACTCAGTATTGGCGTAGATGACTGGGAATTCGATAACTATACACATCTTCTTTCCGTTAAGATTCCTTTTGCAGCCGACTCTTTGAGCGGCGAGTCTTTTACCCGAGTCACCGTCACGGTATCGTGCTCATATCCTTTAGAATGAAGCGTAATATAGTAATAAGATATACACATTCTATCATTGTAAATGTTGCTATAAACAAACTATCAAACCAATTAGCAAACATTAATGCTCTTAATTGTCAATACCACGACTGATGCGCTCAGCTGTAGAGAGCTCTTCGTTGCTCAAAATAAATATATCGCTCTTACGCTCGTTGGAGTTTATCGTCACCATCTCGAAAGCGTCCCTCCATTGTTTGAACCAGTAGCTTAGACGCCTCTCTAGCCTTCTGATCGTGTATGTTTCATGGCCGTCAGACATGGGAAGAACCGAAGCTTGACGCAGCTCGTTTATATAGCCAACAACCATCATTCTCCAGCAATACGCCAAAGAACTATGCCCACGAGGTTTAGAAGCCTTTGGAATACATCTGTCAATATGAAGGCTTTGTATTTCCTCAGCCAGAATCTCTGCGCTATGCATATCTCTATGCTCGTTAACGAGTGTATAGATGCTAAGCATTGTGGCAGATTCTGCATACCCGAGAGGGAGTTTGTCTAGTGCACGCAAACGGTCCAACTCTAGTTGAGACTCCACTTCCTGCAGATCATATACAAATGTAGAAGTGTCACCCCTTTGATCCCAATGCCACTTCTTTGGAAAGATCTGGTAGTAGGGACGAGACAGATCATACAAGCGGACGTATTGTGGCTGGCCATGGAACGCGAAGCGTGAATACGCCGATGCGTCGTCGCGAAAGATAGACATAGCACTCATGCGGTATTCCCTAAACCAGTGCTCTGCCAAGGGGCGGCAGCCGCAGTTCACCGCCGCCTTAATCGCCATTGTCCAAACAGTCGGCGAAGACATAAGCTCGGGTCTGATCCGGAACTTGGCGGGCATTGCGCGCATTGTAAATGGCATCACTCTAGAGAATATGTGCTTCAGCTCACTGGCCATGCAAGCATTGCCCAACACGGAAAACAGAACACAATAAAAGTAGGTAGTCGGCCAGAGCTCACGTCTAAGCATAGAGTAGAGTATAGCCAAGCCGATCTCTGCAACTATCCGTGCTCGCTCATCCACATTTGCTGGCACAATAAACAAATCTGCAGACGATATGCCCTGCGGTGGATAGGCTGGCTCCATGTTAAACACCTTCCGAGGCGCGCCTTGCCAATCTTTTGGAAGCACAGGAAGAGGCAGGCTGGTCTTGGTTAAAGATATAAGCAAGCTGGCTGGTGCTTGCGAAACAGGGTATCCTCCAAGCTTGATTATGCGTCGAAAGAGATCCACGGCCTCCTCCACCTCGCCTTGAGTCGCATACCGGTGTATGGCCTGCGACCAGACGGAGGTAGCAAATTTCCGACGCAAAGAATGCGCACCTTTCGAATGTGCTTCCAGCAACTTTAGATACCTGGGTGTATGGTCGTGCACAATGGTCTTCCAATAACTCCCTAAACCCTTCGACATTGTATCTTTTAGAACCAGCCTTATTAACCAGTAGGGAGGAATCCTCCCGCTGTTGTATTCGCCTGTGTACCACTCAATCTTCTTTTGTAGTGGAGACTTGTAGTTGATCTTAGATCCGGACGGTTGGCTTGCAAGAACAGTCGACAGATCATCAACAGGTTTAGAGTCAGTTGCTGGTATCTCGATTGCTAGCTCAGCTGCCGTTCTCTTTGCATCGTCGCTTCCAAGATCCGGGCTCTGTAGGTTGCTTTGAATGCTAGCTTGTGAATAGCAAGAAAGAAGATTGTTTGTCTTTGGATCGATAGCAGGCTGGTTTGCAGCTATCAGCAGTTCATTTGCAGCATTAACTACATGCATCCTTAACGGGGATTTGTCGAGAAACGCAAGCTTGAATACAAGTAGAATGTACTTGAACAGGCTCTTTGGATATTGGCAACATGCAGATCTGGTCAGCGCATCAAGCATACATTCCCAGACTAGACCGTGATTTTCGAGCCTGTGCTCATCTGAGCTGGCCAAGCGAACAAACCCATCCCATCCGCTATCTGACATTTGGGCCAAAGTAATAGGAACTGCGCGATGCTCACTAGGAACCGAATCTAGTAGACCTACAGCCGCGTCTGTGATCGCCAAGCAAACCGGGTGCTGCTTCGACAGGCCATACTTTGAGACTAGTACGCTGACTCCGTTCCATAAGCGAAAAGAGTCGGACCGCGTGCATTTGCTTATTGCGTCAAGCGCACACTGTATAATACGGGCATTCCAATCTTGATATGCAGAGCCCATCTCCAGCGCAGCCTTGTGCAAAAGCGTTTCCACAACCTCTGCAAGTAGATGGTGCTCTCCTTTAGATGGTCCCGTTTCCTGCTTGACAAGGACGTCAAATAGACGGCAAATTGAGGCGTCCGATACGCTTTGACACTCGCAGCCATCACGAAACACTAGCTCGGCTACATTGCTGGCAAGCCTTATTGCCTGAGACTGGTCGTTCGACAACAATGCCTGCTGTAGCAAAGATTGCATCATCCCAACCCGCAAAAGAGGGCTTTTCATACCACCAACACTGGAAATTATCTGCCAAATACGATTCCAGTCGCTGACGCATCCATACTCGTTCAGCATCGCGTCCAATCCAAGATGGCCCGGCAGATCTGAAAGAACTACATGACAAGCGGCAATGCCGGCGCCACCTGTGGGATTCATGCTGCTACAGAATGTTGTGAAAAGGCCAAATGCATCTGCTAAATAGCCACGCCCAACCATCCGGGTAATAAGGATATCTAGCTGATCCGGTCTCAAATCAATAAACCCTTTATATCTTGCATCTCTGAGACATGCAGCTGCCAATTCCACCTCTCCATTGTTCAGAGCCTCCAATGCCTTGCAAAAGAATGGGGCCGAGTGCCGATTGCGACATATCCGGAGCTGATCAGTCGATATCACGTTTGGGGTTTCAACCTCCTCATTATGAATTAGCTGCCATTTTTCAACTTGAAGGCTAACGTTGTCTGGCATGACAGTTGCATTCTGAATATCCTTAAAACTGCTCTCACAAACGTCTTTAAAGCCCTCAAATAAAGCATCCGCCCTTTTTGCATCGCCTCCGCGATAGTACATTGACATCATACTCGCAACATTAGTGCCTGCGTACTTTCCACCCGTGTTATCCGCAAGAGAAAAAACGTGTTCTGCATCGGATGTGCGTCCGTAAGCACAGAGTAGCTGAATCATGCAAGTGCAAAGTTGCTGATACGTCTTCTGACCCTGGCAGTCAGTAAGCTCATATAAAATCTCCAAAGCCCTGTCAACCAGAGGACTCAATACACCGTTGTCAATCCCTTGATGGCCATGTAGAGATGGTATCTGATCGGAATCTTTTACCACAGTTGCAAGTGTCAAGTCGAAGAAAGTACTTAACACATCTGGCTCAGATGACTCAGGTAGATGGCATTCTACAGTGCCACAAGCCTTCTGGATGTGCTTGATCAGCTCAATGCACAGTGTTTTAGCAAGATGTGCCACGGCTCTCGTAAGAACCATGCGATCAATATCCCACTTGTGCATCTTTGCAAAGTCGAAAAGTGCAATGACTGCCCGGGCATCAATCAGTGTCGCATTGGTACTGATACGTGTTTTGGATATAGCATCAAGCAAGCTCTCACAAACCGCAAAGCTCACAAACTGAGGTTTGAACATTAACATCTCTCTGTCGCCGACATCGGAAACAACCTCTTCGCTTATTGACTCAATGACTGCCTGTAGATAAGCAGTACTGTGGATCGATCGGCCATTGGAAATGTGGATCAAGACATCGCCGGCATTTGTTGGAGGCGTACTTGCTAAGGCATTAAGCAAAATCTCGGTGGCGCTTGATCCTTCTTTGGTACTACTGGTACTGTCGTTTTGAGAGTTTGGTATATAATGATCCACGTATGGACCGTCTAATCCTGTGCTGTTCTGACTGAAATAATGTCTGTCATGCTTCTTTAAAGCTCGACACCCGGCTATATGATATCGAGGGCAAACGCTAAAGCTAGGCGCTGTGAACCGGTTGTTTATGTGATAGGCGCAAGCATTCTTAATGGTCCTGTTTGAAAATTTATCAGCAGATAGTGCTCGTCTCGTGCTCACAAGCGCCCTTGCGCCTGGTCTGAGGTTCAAAGACCAAGAGGTGTTTAACATGCGCGCGTGTGTGTAAGTGGGTGCTGTCGAATTCTGCTTTACCCATACAGTCGAAGACGTGTTGGTTTTTTCTGAAACACCTAAATTAAACGCTGCAGAATGTCTTGTAAGGCTCCGATTGAATAGAGATTAGGAACAAGTGTATCTCCTGGTTGCGGCAAAAGAAGGTGCGAACAAGAATATAGAATAGATAGATAACCACGCGCCAGCGAGAGAACTAATTACAAGCGCAGGAAAAGAAGATAAAAGAGCCTTGAGCTGATGTTGGGTTGACAGTTGAACACAAAGGCAGAGAAATAAAGAGGGTATGATCTGATCCCGCCTGATTCACTTAGTGTCCTGCTTGTTTGCCATAATAAATCCCAATCAGATCATATCGTTGTTATCTGGGGGGTTTTGAGATGAGAATGAAATTCCCAGTGGCAATGAGAGGAGAGAATGAGAGCACGCTGACTCTCTCTCACATCTCTTGTTCGCCAGGTTGCTGTGATTGGATCTGGTCCCAAGAAAGATGTGGAGAGCAACAATGACATCATACGAACGGGGAAAGGAAAGGGATCGGCAAAGGTCTTGTGTGGAACGTCTGCACGGTGCCTTCTTTTCCATTGTGTGCGCTGAGATATTTCCCCAAAAAGGGAGGTGACATTTTGATCTGGCGCAGCAAGAAAAAGCGAGCGAAAGGGGACAAGGAGTGCGCGACTGCACTGACAGACTTGGCTGATCAAACCAAGTAGCCACGCTGAATAGACAAATACGGCTTCCCCTGTAGCCAGCTTTGTGCGATGCAGTGAGCGAGCATTAATTGTGAAGCTAATGCGCTGCAAGCAACGGCGGGCTCGCGAAATCGATAAAGGTGGTCGTGCGCGAAATGAAAAGACGGGGCAATGAAATGGCAAAAAAAGAATACAGAAATAAACGCCTGACATGCACAAATGAGACAGAACGCAGCAGAAGCAACGGCGGCATCCTCGTGTGTCGCCGGGAGTGTCTAATGGCCGCATCGGAATGGTGAGAATCCAGGTTCCAATTTGTTATTGAATTGTTGCCAAGCTTTTGATGACACTTGCTGTTGGCTACGTACCGCTCATTGCCTGGGGTTTATTGCTTCTGGTCCTTTTGGCTTTTGGCCTGGACAAGCAGCCATGCACAATGCGCATTCGCATAGATTTCGTAGAAAAGAAAAATGGAAAGAAAAGGGGGGAGGAAAGCGCTTTAAAGAGGCGGCGTGAGGTTGCCACAGGAAACCATTCAAGCCCTTCTCTTCTCCTCTCCTCTTTCTTTCCCTCTATTACTCGCTTTTACGCACTCTTTTTTTCACTTTACCCAACAGCACCCCTTTCTTTTTTCAGTACACTCAATCGATTGCACTGAGCTGCCTCCATAAAGTATAGCCCGCTTGCAACGACTTCTTGAAGGATTGATTCGCACGCATACGTCATTTAGACTTTACAAAGTCGCTGTCTCTTGTGTTCAGGGACTAGACTCGTACTTTTGCTGGTTCAATCCAGGCATATATCCTGTTTCTGTGGATTCAAATTGTGCATACATTATTGGTATCCTTCTATTCGCAACGCATATTCCGCCTTTTTCAATTTCTTTCCCAAGAAAGGTCTAAAGGCTACATACCCCCTTTTTTTAGTCCCAGAGAAAAGACCTATTTTTGGAGAGCAACGGCTCTTTCTATCCTTCTGGCAAAGTAAAGGACTTTTTACACAGAGGCTGATGTTTCTGTAAGAAAACATACAGTCTTCTTTTTCTTTTCCGCTGTAGGTGCAATACACATTATACTCGTACAGTTCTTCTTTCTCTTCTTCTCATACACGGCCTCCCAGAAATCATTCTTTTCTTTCTTCTTCTAGTTCTTCACCCGCTATCCCATTTTTATTTCATTTTCAAGGTGGGGGTTTTGTGTATATCTGCCGCCGTAACCAGTCTTTTGTTTTGTACACCAGCGACATTGTCTATTGCCTTCAGTTTAATATAATGAGTTCAACTGCCGAAGCAACCCCAAGGAACTCCTCTTCCGTTGAGAATGAGATGCAGAACCTGAAGATCCGCCCTGGCGACGCTAACAGCACAGAGGATGTGCAAGTTGACAGCGAGCAAAGCAAGTTTTCGGCCATTCTGGGAATTCTACGTAAAGTGATTGGAGTTGCTGACGTTATTAACCTGTAAGTTCATATATTTTCTTTTTATATATTGCCATGTCTTTGTATCGCCACCATTCTAATTTACCTTTTGACATGGCCACAATGACAAATGCCACCTCTTTCTTGTTATTTCTGGGGTTCATGTACATGTAGTCGTCTATCGCTTCCGTCACAGCTTTTGGATCCTATTCCAAACCTCGAGTACTGGAATTACATGGATAGGCCAGATTATTTTGTAGCGTAAGTGTCCACCTGGTCCATGCTATGCATTCTAAACAACCACATTGAATGCACATTGTCTCAAGGGCGCTCTCTTGAATTGTTATGAAATACTGACATGTACCACGGTCAGACCAAAAAGAAATATTAACTTGCTGTTTGGCCTGAGTATGCACATGTTTCCTAAGCCTCCTGAAAACAATTAAATTTGGTTCACAATAATGCATTGTTGATATAAAACGCTCTGTCTGGGTCTTCTGGCTGGAGAACAATGGTCTAGAGCCCCAACAGCTATAACCACATCCGCTCTACCTGCCTTTATGCTAATTCTTTACCTTGTATTTCCGACATGATAGGATACCAGAGTCTGACGACGAAGTTGAGCGTATGCTGGCAACTCTGGCTTGGTGGTTTTCAAAGCTCTTGAAGCACAAGGGCAAGATCCACAAGCCATTCAACTCGATTTTAGGCGAGCAATTCTTCTGTCGCTGGGATATTGGCGCGAGTTCCTCGGGCACAAGCTCAACTGAGCGCGAAAGCACTGTTGCCTCGAGCATTACGGACGTGTCTGCCGGTTCAGACAGTTTGCCGGTGCATGTTGAGTACATTACTGAACAGATCTCGCATCATCCGCCCGTGTCCGCGTTTGTATATCGCTGTCCCCAGAAGGGAGTGGAGGCAGCTGGACTAGACCACATATGTGCAAAGTTCACCGGGCTTTCGGCAACAGTTGCAACAGGCAGCGAATCGAAAGGGATTTTTGTCACCTTAAAGTCGCGGGACAATGAAACTTACCACACCACGCACCCCGTTGGGAACATTGTTGGATGGCTGCGTGGCAATCTCAAGGTTCAGTTTGCCGAATGCAGCTATATTGTGTGCCAAAAGACAGGGCTGGCCGCGGTAATTGAGTTCAAAGAAGAGCGGTGGTTTGGCAAGAGCAAAGAGAATGTCGTTGGCAAAGTGTTTAAATACGACCCTCAAGTGCTTGATAAAGACACAATTATGACATGGCGACTCAAGGATATTCCAAAGAGCTGCTCTGTTGTGGCGACATTTGAGGGGTGCTGGGACAAGAAAGTGACTGTGCAACGGATGAACGGCAGCAAGAAGCTTGGCGAAGCACAGACGCTGCTGGACATGTCGGATCTTGATATAGCAGAGAAGATTGTTAAACCACTTGAGGAACAGAGTGATCTTGAGTCGCGCAAAATTTGGGAGCCGGTTGCGGCAATGATGCTTCAAGGCAAATACGGTGATGCCACCAAGCTTAAACGTGGCATCGAAGAGAAACAGCGAACTTTGGCATCCGAGCGCAAGGAGAAGGGCACCGCATTTGTCCCAGCACTATTCAAGGCCGATTACAGCAGTGGAAACCCTGAGCTTTTGGATGCTGCCGTAATTAACATATAGGCGATATTTTTTCATTTAGATAGCATGTGTTGTTTGTTTTTTTCAAAAGTCTAGCATGTGTCTTTTTTCTAATATACTCAAGATTTGAGATCTCTAGGCAGCAAACAATTCAACCGCCATGGAGTTTTAAGCGGCAAAAGTGAATCGTCTATAATCCTAATCCATTGCAAAAGCGCTCTGGCTGATATGTTGCTACCAACAATCTTAGCTCTGCACAGAATGCACGCATGTAGAAATGAGTAGTACGCAGTACACTAATGACCATGCTGGTAGTGCCATCGCCGCTAATGGTTAAATCATACAGGTCTGTTCAGTTAGCAGTGGGTCGTGTCAAGGCGTTTTAGCTACTAATCTACACAGATACGGGTGAAGCACCACACCGGGATGCCGCGACTAGTAAGCACTTGCAACGCGCGTCTTTGAGATACGTTCAATGCCTGGTTGTCACTAGTGGCGAAGGGGGAAAAAGAAAGGGTAAAGCGAGAGCCAAAATAGAAAGATTTTTTTAGAGGGAAAGCAAGTTTCCAATGACTAGCCTTTTCTCTGCTTACTTTCCCTCCGGCCCTTTCTTTTTCCCTAGCTCTTTTTTATTATTCTTATTGCTCATTTTGCCTCTGTCTTGTTACTTTTCTTTTCTCCATTCTACCAATTTAAAATACACATTCGGGTTTTAGGGCGTAAGTGTCACGTTTCGACTAGGCAGAGGCAATGTAATTGGCAGTGTTTGAAGAGCGAAAAACATTCATCGCTCTAGTACGCCTATATTACTATTTTTCTACTCTGTACTCTATACAATTTCTTCCACCAGCCTTTTCTGCGCTTTTTTCTTCTTGTGTGTTCTACAGCAGTCTTTTAAATCCCCTCCATTGTGGACCATATTGACTTTAATCGGTTGCAGCTTTGGAGGCAGTTTAAAATTCTATTATTGCAAACATTATATTAGACTGAACGCGTTATTCTCGCTTTCATTCATATTATTGGGAATTTCTACCTTACTCGTGTGTTTCTTTTATAAAATATTCCCTTTTGACGCGTGCTTATCTATAACTCCTTACTCTTATTATTCCAGTACCTTGCAGTGGGCTTTTCCGTGTCATAAGGCTTTTTTAGTTTGAATAGAGTCACTCGTACTGATAAAAACACCGGTCCTCTGTTTTGCCTTTGTAAGCCCTCTCTTGTCTGATACCCAACTTTATTTACCCTCTCTCGTTGTGCCTGGTCTAAAGCCAAGCGATACACGCGTATTAACTCTTCGATTACTCATATATGCTCCACTTTTGTAGCTTTCGGCAGACACGTGTAGGATTGCTATCAGTCTATTTAGTTCTACCAAACGTTGTTTATCTTTTTATTATTACATACGGACACTCAGTTGATTGTGTTTTTTTTGGTTTGCGTATTACAAACATACAGATCGAAGCGTTCCTTGGTGGGTCTGACGGATCATTTAGGATTGCAGCTCTGACTGGATTAGAATCCATCTGTTCTGTTTTACTATTCCCCCAATGAGCAAATTGGCACAGCTCGCATCAGACAGCAGTATCGATAGGGTTTCAATGGCATTCAACAACGTCTCTGGTCAGCCAGCACTACAGTCGGCAAATGGTCAGGGCAGAGATACTCCCGTAAATATGCTGCAACAGCAGAATATGCCTTTTGAGGTTGTAAGCCCGCCGCAACGCTCGTCGCTTTCACAGCAGCAGCAGCATCAACCCCAGCAACAACAAAGCCAGCAGCAATATATACTGAGTTATCAACAACAGCAGCAGCAAATTCAGCAGCACTTTTCTCAACAGCTGCAGCAGCTTCAGATATTGCAGAACCAGCTTCGGGAGCAAGAGAATAACCCGCAGCAGTCTCAAGCACAGTTGCCTTATACCTCCCAACAGATTGCAACGGCACGCCAGTCATTAATGACACAGCAACATCAACAGCTTGCTATGCTTGCCCAAAGATACCAGATGCAGCTTCAGCAGGCACAGGCACAGGCACAGGCACAATTGCCTTCGGAAGGCCCACATGCTGTCAACATGTCAAGTGCTGCTCCGATCATGGCGCAGGTGGCGTATATGCCTTCTGCTGGGGGAGTAGCTACAACGGCATCTGCACAAACACATACTGGTTCGGTTGTGGCAGCTGTACCACCCACTGCCAATGTAAACGCAAGTGTGTCTGAGGATAGCAAAGGCCACCTGGGATCTGAGATTAACGGAAACGCAGGCGCTTCTTCTCCAGCATCCAACATTCAGCCTCCCGCCTCGGTAAATCTAGCCATGCTTCGTGAAACGGCGGCAAAATTTGGCCTTCCAGAATCTGCCTTTTCTCGTTTTACTGCTGGCCAACTGCAGCTCTTTTTAAACAACCTCCAAGCTCAGCAAGCTCAGCAGCAACAGCAGCAGTCATCAAATAACCAGTCAATCGTCTCTTCTGCCGTAAATGCTCTGACACCTCAACGGCAAATGTCTGACTCTATGTTACATACTGGCAGCAATGGAAACAGCACACCGATCAAAGGAGGCGGCGGTGCATTGCGGTCAAAGTCGGCGCGTCCAAAGAAGAGCGTTGCACAGGACCGTTCAAAAAGCGGGTCGCCAGCACCAAATCTGAACCAGGCCCAATCCTTTGGGAATCCGCAGTTGTTTAGCCCGACAGCCATGCATGCGCCACATCAGTCGCTATCGGTTTTAGGGTCTCCGATTGGGGCTGTCAACTCGCCACACTCGTTGGGCAACCATAACACAATTCAGCGCAAGGGATCGATGACATCGGTGGCAGCAGATGATATTCGTGCGACGCCCACCCCAAGCGAGTCCAGCATTGGTGGTCCGATTGGTAGTCAGCTACCAGTGGTTACTTATACCGCCGAAGAGATTGCTAATGCGCACAAGAAATCCGAAGAGTTTGTGAGGCAGCTGTCAGAGTTTACTTCGGAGAGCTTTCTAGAATTCCTGCAAAAGTTTCTCAAGGAAAACAACTTTCCTGGAAACTTTAACAAAACGCCGGTGTTTGCAGACAGACATATCGATCTCTATCGCTTTTTCTGCGAGGTTGTTAGACAAGGTGGGCTAGAGCAAGTCCATACGCGGAAGATCTGGCGACAGGTAGCCAAAGACTCGGGGCTGCCAGACATCCCGACGCTGCCGCCTTTACTGAGCCGATGGTACAAGGTGTGGCTCCAGCCTCTTGAGCAGCTGGCAGTATTTCCCCCAGGACACCCAAAGCACACAGGTGTTAACGCCAACTTTTCGCTGAAGAAACGGCGAAAGCACGATCCCTTTGGTAGCCCTGGAAGCACGCCTGGGCCGTCTGAGCGGCCGTACTCGGTCAACCCCGAGTCTAGCAAGCGCCCTAAAATGTACAGTCCTATTACGAACGGCGCTGCCTCGGCAACCGCGTCGCCTGCACAATTCACTCCGCCTCCGCCCATGCCCATCTCAAGCAGCGCTATGCATCTGCCCACCGGACCGATTGGTGCTTCCTCCGTACAAAACTCCTCCACAACGTCTTTTCAGACCAATGGATTTACGCCTACTTCTATCCGGACACTTCCTCCACACATGCCTGTCCCAATAGGTCACGCACAGCCCGGGGTGCTTGGTTCTACAAGCGGCATCGTTCCAAACCCTGCTATTATGAACCCGTCCATGGCACATATGCAGTCTTTACAGATGCAGTATCAGCTACAAAAGCAGCATGGCGAGATCTCGGGCCCACAGCAGCCTTCAATACCCCTGATTACCGTTCCTGCACCGCCTCCGGCACCACAATCTCTGCAGTTCTTTCCGCTGGAGCGCACGTTAGACACGTATGGAGGCGTCAATATCCAGGAGGCGGTGACGCTGCGTCCACAGGTACGGCTTCCGTCAGTTGGTGAATATGGCTTTGTTGATATACGTGCTCTGACTCTCAGCATTGAGTCTGGAATAGTGATGGAGGTAACAACAGCATTGAATACGCTGGTTCAGATAACCTCACAGTCCGAGGTCGTTGTGCCACTAAGACAATGCGAAGAACTGGCGGAAACTCTTTTTTCTATAATGGAGAGCGTCAAGCTTCCAACCACACACTCGGGGAACGGTCAGGACCAAGATGAAGCTTCTTCGGATGAGAGTCCGGGCAAGCAAGCGGCCGAACCAGCGGACAAACCAGATGCTAAAAGACTGTCATACAGCGACGAAGCAGATTTGTTTGGCGAGCTGTACATGAACGACTTGGATGAAGGGGGCATAATTGGTGATGACATGCAAGATCCAACTTCCGTGTGTGGGCTTATTCATGGCAACGACGACTTGTGGGCGTTTACATCAGACCGCACATTGACTGTCATGTATGCGCTGCGTAATCTATCGTTCTCTCCGGCAAACCAGCAGTTTCTTTCGACCAGCAGCGACTTTTTTCACATGTTTAGAACGGTTCTGGAGAAGTGTGACCGTGCCGTGAGTTTAGCCCGTGAGTGGTGCAGCGAAATGGAGGATGCCAGGAGAAAGCTATTTGGTAGAATCGCCAGTTTAATTGTGTTCCGGGCGCTCGAGTTTCGCAAATCGCTAATGGTGATGTTGGTAAATGTGGCCGACAGGATCGATCTCCAAGCAGCTGGAAGAGAATTTGCCGATGCGGTGCTGCAGCTGGTGTACTACTTTATAGACGAGAAGCAGACGAGCGACGTTGTCGAAGAATGGATGCGTGAGAGTCTTTCGCCAGCAGGAGCAGCGATGAGCGATGCGCTTGCGTCGACGGCTTATGTGCAGGCGTTTGACGGACGGACATATTATTTGCATGCGCTTGAAGCGATTGGAAGGCTGACCGTTTCAGACAACAACCGCGAATGCTTAGGCGGAACATTCAGCCCCGATGCATACTGGCCGCTTGCTAACACGTGTATCAGCATTATATCGGGCAACCAGGCAGCTGTGTCGCTGAATGCAGCCTCTAAGCAGAACTTTACGGAGAACCGGCTGATGTGGGTCCAGATGGCACTGGTTGTGTTTAGCAACTTGGTGTGCATTGTGACGCCTCAGCCGCTTGTTGCTTTGCGCAGATACACGCCGTTCAGGATATTGCCTAGTGGCGTGGTTGGAGGCTCTGCGCCTGCAAGCGGTGTACCTTCTGCCTCCGATGGAGCTCCAAAGGTAAACGGTGTTGGTGCGGGGTTGTCGTTTGTCGGCGGGTCGCGGCGAGCACGAATGAGATGCTCGCTGCCATTTGTTCCTGTGGTGTACACAGCGACAGCGGTCCCAACAGTGCTTAAAAGGTTCCGCAGACGGCTGGTGGACAACGACGACGTGGTGCGCACGCTGTTTGAGATGGTGTTTATGTGGTGGCTGCACGTCGGGGCAGCAGCCAACCTGCGCACAAACCAGACGTCGTTTTCGCCTCAGGCTGTGCACGACTCGCCTTTGAACGACATTGCTGAGAGGGCGGTGTATGTGCTGCAGCAGTTACATCCCGAGCACGACTCGCTGTTTACGGCCAGATGGAGCGAGTGGGTGATGGAGCGAGCGACGCGCGTGCCCCTATGTTCGGAGCTAATGGAGGTATTGTACGAGCTGACAGGGATGATGCCCGTGCAGTCGTTGTCGTATGCAACAAAGCCTGATGCGTCGTAAGGCCACTGTGGCCCAGCGTCTCGTTTTCTTTTTTAAACCATGAATTTCATACATTCCAAAAATGTAAAATGCTGTAACCAATCAGCACCGTGATTAGATTGTATTGCAAACCTAAATCAGAAGTAGCAGATGGTGATTGGTCGGCGGTGAAAAGAAAAGAAAAGACGAAGAACAATTTTTTTCTCCCTCCATCCACCATCACTCGGCACGCGTTGTTTGTGCAGTTCGCGGCTCGATTCGCTTTCACCACTTTGATTTTTTACAACATTTTCTTCTACTTTATCACTTTATTTGGATTGTAATAGGGGCTAATAGCTTGAATATATAAATATTTTTTATTTTTTGCAAGTCGTGTGTTGCATGTTTGTAGTTTTTTTGCTCTAGAGTGGAGAGTCTTATCTAAACAACCATTCTCCCCCCTTTTAGCACTGGACGATAGCTGTAAGGGACTGCAGATAGTGAAAAAGAGCTGTTCTTGTTCTTGTTTATATTCTAGTGGGGTAATAAGGTAACTAGCGCACAATTTTTTTCCTTGAAAAATATATATAGATATGGAAAAGCAAGTAGCAAGGGTTTTGTGGTGCTAATAACTTTTGATCCATCTTGTTTTTCTCATGCGCTGCTAGGAAGACCAGCAAGTAGAGCATCAGGCGTATTGTTGCAAAATGGAAAGTTACATGGGACAGAGAAGAGAGGACAGCGAGTACGGCGCCAGCGGTGATCTCAAGATTGCAGACATGGGGGCAGGAAGCGAGGAGGCAACTTTGAGCCCACATGCCATGGACGAGACAAACATAGGCCACGCACCAGCAATGGCATCGGCAGAGGCGGATGCAGCAAAAGAAGATGACGACTATGACATGATCGAGCACCATGACGCCGGTGGCGGACAGGTGGAAGGCGGCGACATGGACGGGCTGGATGCGGAATACGAGGACGAGCATGTGTATGCGGAATACGAGATGGCAGACGATGCGATGGACCATGATGGCGAGTACGCGGGGGCGGTTGCCGAGACCGACGCTGGGTCGATTCTTGCCACGCAGGAGAATGGCGACCACCACGCAGCCGACTATGGCGAGTATGCGCCGTCTGAGGGCGATGGCGGCGTAGAGAAGGAGCACGTCGGAGACGGGATGTCGGTAGACGATGATGGAAACGTGGAGGCCGAGGGCCAGCCGCAGCAGCAGCAGGGCGCCAGCCATCATCTCGCGGACGACGAAGAAGCAGCACACGATGCAGATCCAGGCGAGCACCACCAGGCCGCCAATCCGCACGACATCTACGACCAGGCGTCCCATATGTACGATACCAACCACTCAGATACCAGTGGTGCAATGCACTACTCGATGATTGCCTCGGAGGACGCTGCAAACACATCCCTGGAAGCGCTGTCGCAAGCCATTTCGTCAAACGTCCGGCAGCTAGCCGGCGAGGCGGAGGACGAGCATAATCAACAGCAGCAGCAGCAGCAGCAGCATCAGTTTAGTCTGCATGGGCGCCATGGAAAGGATGAGGAAGAGGATGGGGTGGAAGGGATGGACCAGGGCGGCTACGACGACTCGCAGCAAGATCTGGCGCATGTTGCTGACACAGCGGAGGCAGAGGCAGAGGCAGAGGCGCACGCAATAACACAGGGCGCAGAACCCAAGCTAGTTACACCTGTGAGGTTCAAGTCGCAGGCCCGCCGTCTAGCCGAATCCGAGGGCCCGCGTACTGTGACGCCCTTCAAACGCCAGATCTCGCGCTCGCGGGATGCGCTGACGAGCAGTCGGCTCAAGAGCAAGGTGTGGGGATGGTACGACATTCTGCCCGACGGCTACCGCCAATGCAAGTTTTGTCCGCAGAGATACGGGCGGCTGACGGCGACCACCATTCTGGCGCGCCATTTCAACAACCGCCATGATGTGAATGCCTCGCCAAGCACTACGCCCACAGCATCCCGAAGGTCGGCAGGCTACAATGGGCGTCGCCAGCGAGAGCCCAGCCACTCGCGAGGCAGCCAGCAGCGGCTCATGGCCCTCCAAAGCGACCAGCAGCTTATTGACATGGCTGATCCTGAAACCATTGGCTCCTACAGCCATGCTGCGGCTGCTGCTGCTGCGGCGGCGGCTGCCAACTTTAGGGTTCCTCCTGAGGATCTTCTGGATGGAGGCAGCAGCGCAGAGGCCACGTCAGCCCCTCTGTTCCACGTCCAAGGTAATGGAGATATGCAATTTGACCACGATTCGGCGGACGAGGCCCCGCACTCCGAATCGCAGGCCACACAGCACAGCGCCTACGACGAAAACCCGCTCATTATGCAAGGTAAGCAATTGTCCACTGTCTATCGTGTTGCAGAATGGTACAAGTACAAGTACGCGTGTGTGGGGGGAGGGGAGCGGGGAATATGGAACCTCCCCTAATGTTGCTGCCTGTGGAGTCTGTAGCCTGGTGGTATAATTCCACACAAGTATGTGGAGACTTTTCACTCTTGTTTCGTCCTGACATCACGACTTGCCATATCTCCGTCCTTCTTTGCCTTCCACCTTGTATTTCCAGCTCACAATCACCACCTCTTTTTTTCCGTTCTTGCGTATCTTTTGTAGGGAGCTTTTCGGCCATGATGACATCTCCGCTTTCGCGCCTTGGTCTGCTGCCAGCACGCAGCGCCATTGCAGCAGTGGGACAGTTCTGCGCGCAGGGAGATTTGCAGAAGAACCTGATGACATGCGTGGACCTCATCAGTGGTGCGGCAAGGAGAGGAGCGCAGATGGTGTTCCTTCCTGAGGCTAGCGACTTCATTGCCGAGACGCGCGACTTGACAGCACAGCTTGCGCAGAGCGTGGACGGTGACTTTATGAAGGAGATCCAGCAGGCAGCCAAGGACAACGGCATCTGGGTGTCGATTGGCATCCATGAGCAGCCGTCGCCCAGCGAAATGCCATATAACACAAACGCTGTTGTCAGCAGCGATGGTGTGCTGGTGTCGGTGTATCGCAAGCTCCATCTTTTTGACGTCAGCGTCAAGGACGGACCCAAGCTGCTGGAGAGCGCTACAACGGCGCGCGGTGACCGTGTTGCCGAAGTTGTGGAGACGCCGGTCGGCCGCCTCGGATCATCGGTGTGCTACGACCTGCGGTTCCCAGAGCTGGCGCAGGCGCTGCGGCTCCGCGGCGCACAGCTTATCAGCTATCCGTCCGCCTTCACCGAGCTTACTGGCGCTGCGCACTGGGAGATGCTGCTTCGCGCACGTGCCGTCGAGACGCAGACCTATGTGTTTGGTGCCGCGCAGATTGGCAGGCACAACAGCCGCCGTTCGAGCCATGGCGACGCCATGATTGTGGATCCGTGGGGAACCGTCCTTGCGCGGTGCGCGCGCAACACAAACGAGCCCACGCTGGCAACCGCAGAGATCAACCTGGACTACTTGGACAAGATCCGTCGTGAAATGCCGGTATTCAACCACAAGCGATCCGATCTTTTCCCTGACCTCGCTGCCTGATTGCTCCGCTACTTTCTTCTGCTTTATTTATCTTATATTGTTCTCTCCTTTTGTGGCGGTATGCCGTCGCTGCTGTTTTTATAATTCAAATGCCAAACCAACACCGTGTATGCTCACTGGCGACTGTGCTGCTCAGTTTCTTGGCTCGTCTAGACTGTCGACGGGATACAGCTCCTGCCGGGCGATGGTGAGCTGGTCCGCCTTGAACCAGAACCGCCCAACAAACAGCTGGCGCCTGAGCACAAGCGGCCACCAGGCCGGATCGTCCGCCCACATCTGGTCAAAGGGCATGCTATGTGCGCCAAACCACTGCGGCCGCATCTCGTCGGTCTCCACCGCCTGCCCAGCAAACTGCTCTGCACGAAACACGTGCACTTCCATGGCTACGAGGTCGTGCTCAAAGTAGAACAGAAGCAACCCAATCCGCTCCGGTTCCGCTGTGCACTGTAGCCCGCTCTCCTCAAGAAGCTCACGACATGCGCCCTGCCGGACTGACTCGTTGCGCTCAACTTTGCCGCCGAATCCGTTGAGCTTACCTTGTCCAAACCCTCGCTTCTTCATCCCCAGAAGCACACGCTCGCCGTCTATCGGAAATATCAGCGTGTACAGCCGGTGCTGCATTGTCTGATGCGCTGCGTCTTCAAAGTGTCTGGCCACCGATCTGCTGTCCATTCTGTGCTGTTGCTATAGCTAGCTTCTTTGCCAGGAGTCGAGTCAGCAAGTCAACAAGTGTCTGTCTAGAACAGCCTCTTTCTCTTCCTCCTTTTGACTAGGCCGTCTTTGCTATTGTATTAAAATAAAAGAATAGAACAAAGAGAATGAAGAGTGCAAGGATCTGTGGAAAATAGCGTGCAAGAGCAAGTATTTATACTCTTGTTTTGCTTGATCCATGTGCGCCACGGATTATCTGTCCTGTCCGATTAGTCAATAGCTCCCATTTGTGCAGCGTGTTCATATATGGCGGCATCGTCCGTCCACTCGATACTGTATCTGATATTGTCTGGGTGCGAAAACACAAACCGAGCAACAAAAGCCTTGCCGCTGAGCATTGCAGGCCACCACAGCCGGGCTTCCTTGTATGCGCCGTCGTATGGGAGCTCCGAAACATCAAACCACTTTGGCTCCATCTCATCCGACTCTGCAATACATCCTGACACCCCATGTGCCGTGTACACGTATATCGTCATTAAGGATCCGTCTTTTCGCTTCATAAGTAGCACCCCGACATGCTTCATGGCTCTAGCACTCAGCCCACACTCCTCCTACCATGTAAAAACATTATCATTCGCTCTTTTTTCTTCGCATATTCTCCAAAAGATGAAAAGAGCTCCTCCATCCATATCAATAAATCTATCAGGTAATGTCGGAATAAAAGCAAAATATTTAACAATTACCTTTAGCTCACGATGTGCGCACTCCTCAAAGGTCTCTCCGAGCTCAATCTTGCCACCAAATCCATTCCAGAGCCCCACGCCCATTCCCCGCTTCTTTAATCCAAGAAGCACTTGCGTGCGCGTACCAATGGTGCCAAATGGAAACACAACAGTGTACTCTCGAGCCGTGCTGTAATTTGCGCTGTTTATCAGCATCTCCTCGACCAAAGCATCTTTTGTCACCTCTTCTATTATTCCCATATCTAATTAGCAAGTATTGCTCGTTCTGCGGTTGTCTTTGTATGCTGTTCTTTTATTCTTCAGGCAATGCTAGGGCGCAATAGACAAAAAAGGAGAGACTCTTTCCCTTCCAGCAGTGCTATGTGGGTGAAATGAGCCTTTTAACGGAATCCTTTTTCCCCTTTTGATCTTTGAAATGTCCATCTCATCTTATGGATAATGTTTATTCCAAACTGTGGTTTACGGTTCTCCTGATAACATAAACTAACATTATCGACCCAGAACAGATTTTTATGCTAGCTGACCCGAAAAGGAGTACTGTCTAGACACAGGACATGCATCAAGCATGGCTTTTTCAGTAGTAACCATAGTCTTTCAACCTGTGGTAACTGTAACTCCTCGCTCTACTGGCCAATAAACATGAATATTCCCATATATCAGCAACAACGGCAAAGGTGCTGAACCCACTAGCAAAAGAAAAAGAGTGGAAACAGAAATGAAAGAGCCGCCCAGCCTGTGCAACAACGTCACAGCCAGTAAGAAATGGAATATAAATGTCAGTGCGGTGGTGGTTGTGTGGCTTTTCCTTTTCCTATTCCCTTTTCCTTTTCCTTTTTAACACCGCTTTGTGCTAAAAACAATATATTGTTGCATGTATCGTTTATCCACACGTCCTTCCTTCTTTTCTTCTTCTTTTTGTGCTTGAACGCATTTTATATTCTGTGGTCATTCTTTAGCTCAATTTCCTTTTCCTTTTCCTTTTCCTTTTTCTTTTTTGTCTTTTTTGTCTTTTTGTCTTTTTTGCGTGCCTGTGCTTTCCTGGTATTTCGTATTTTTTGAATTCCTTAAAGATGAGCAGCTACGGCAACCAGAGCGGCCGTTCGTACTCTTCCTACAAACCCCAGGGCTATGGGGACTCGAGTGCCAGTAGCTCCAACAGAAGAGAGCGTGGAAATGACTACTCGAGCGGACAAGGCATACGTGGTCATGACTACGCTGCTAGGCAAGGGCGTGGCGAAGATGAGTATGGTAGACAGCAGCAGCAGCGTGGTGGTGGTAGTGGACGTTCGTATGGAGACTCAAGAGGTGGAAGCTATGGCAGCGGCTCCTCTGCTTGGGACAAAAATTCTGCTTCTCTTCCCAACCCCACGATATCCGACCCCGACGGTGGTAGAGGCGCTTCCGCTGGTATTCGCGGATATGCCGCGGCATCGCGTGAGGGTCGTAGCCAGTACACTGACCGGTCACAGCCCTCCAGACGGTATCAGCCAAAGGGCTACTCTGACTACCCAGGCGACGGCAGCTATCAGACGAACGATGTGGATGACGAAGAGGACGAGATTGGCATCATCAAGGCCAAGATCCAGGATGTTAAAAAAGAGTCGGTGGCGTCCTCACGTAGGGCCCTAGAACATGCCGAGCGGGCTACACAGCAAGGCGCTGACACACTTGTGCTCCTAGGCCAGCAGACGGAGCAGCTCCATAACATTGAGCGCACACTGGAGCTGACCAGCATCGAGGCTGAGAATTCGGTTGAAAAGTCGTCCAAGCTACGTACGCTTAACAAGTCAATCTTCCACATCCACATGAACATGCCGTTCACAGGCAAGAAGCGCCGCATGCAGGAGCAGATGAAGCTGGAGGCGGAGCAGGAACGTGTGCGGATGGCCAACGACCGCAAGAACGCGCAGGTCCATGAGTCTCGCCGCCGCGTCAACCAGTCAGCTGGCGACGGCCCGAGATACAACGGCCCCGAGGGCGTCATGAGCGCAAACGGCGAGATTATCTCATCGAGGAACCCGCGTGATATGTCAAGATCGGAGCGCTCGCGCTATACCTTTGAGGATGAGGATCCCGAGCTTGAGAACGAAATCAACAGCAACCTTGATCAGCTTAGCGAGTATACAAGGAGGCTCAAGGAGCTGTCGCTGGCCACAAAGGCTGAGCTGGAAGCCCAGGACGATCCCATGAAGCGCATTGGCGAGGTGGCGGACAAAACGCACGATACTGTTGGAATTGCAAACTTCCATCTCAGCAAGATCAAGTGAGCTGGGACAACTGGTTTCTGCTGTTTGGTCATTTTACACTTTCTCCCAGCACTGGCCGTTTTCATTTTCTCTTTGGTTTTGTTGTTTCTGTTCACTATTTTCTGTCACTGCTTTAGCATCTCTTCTTATTTTTACCCCCTTTAAAGCCAACAAGCTTGTCTCTGCTTTTCTGTATTGCACATAAAGCGCGCGCTGCTGCTATTGTTTTAGTTACTTTATGAATGTGCCTCAGTATAACCTATGCTCTATTGTCATTTGTCCTTTTCTTGGTCTGGACGAATCCAGACAATCCAAGGAATCCAACAGTGTGGGTATAATCTCACATCATCGGCACAATAGTTTAGAACTTTGGAGGGCGCGTCCTTTTGGACCTGAACACCAGCCCGTTTTTGGCAAGCGCGCAGGCGATTGGATTATGCTCCGGTTTTATGGGTTGTTTTGTTGATTTGTCACGGCGGTGATGTAATTTCGCATTGTTCTTATGTATGCTCAGACGCGCGTTCCTTGCCAAGACCGTCAATGTCTGTGTATTTCTTTCTTCGTCTGCATCTACAGTCTACTATTTTCCACTACTCTATTATTCCCCTCTCACCAGATACCAAATAGGCGCACTCTAATCTATTCCTCTGCACTAGCTATATTCTGACCCACAGATGCCATGGAGCCAAACCCCACCACTACTTTCACGTTCTTTAGAAAGGGCTGGCGGGCAAAGCGTGTCTGGATCTATGCAGGCGACTACGACAAGATTCCGACCAACGGAGGAAAGACAGGAGCAGACACCCCTCCGTACACCATTGGGGTGAGCGGGCGGTCAATGGAGCTTATCCAGAACAAAAGTGCCGGCGGCACACACACGGTGCTAACATGCAAATACGAGGGCTTCGCGCGCCACAAGGCGCTTATTCGCAGCGACCACGGTATAACCTCAACAGAGCGCAACGGGCTGTTTTCTAGCGGATGGAAATTCGTTTACATGAGCACGCAGTACAAGTGGTCCGTTCCGATGTTTAGCAGCGTATGGGTACTTTGTGATGCCGGCAACAGAGAGATTGCAAGGTTCCACAGAAACTCATTCAGGTTTAGGCGGATTGGAAGGCTCGAGATTTACAGCCAGCAACCATATGGGACAATAGATCCCGACTTTGTGGCTATGATCATGGCGACCTGTAAGCTGGTACACAACACCGTCAAGAATAATGAGCGTAGCGCATCAAGCTAAATTATAATGTCCATGCCTCTTGCTCGGTGCCACTATATTATGCGTCTCAGGATCTTGCTGGTATTTGATTTATTTGAATAATAAAATACAATATATTCCTTTCAGGCGTAATTACATAAGCGTAGATTGATCTGAAATCCCGAAACATGAGCCTATTCATATCCCCCAAAGCAGGTCAGATGCTCTTTTGGGTTTCAGATAAATGCTGCTTGCAAGCCAGTCAAAAGAAAACTGTTCTTGCGAACTGTCTCGTATAAATATAGCGCCTGTCCCAACAGAGGTGAATAGCAAAGCTACGTAGCGCAATCGTCAAACTCTTCAAATATACGCGTAAGTCATTTATCTCTCAGTCTGTCTAGTAGTTTATAAAAAAAACAATAGTATGTCATTCCCAGGAACATCGCCGCAGAAAAATGGCAACAGTAGTGCGTGTGGACCTGCAAACGGCTCCAAGACCCTAACGATGCTCTATGTGTGTGTCCAGCCAGAAGCGGGCTTGTTTGAGGCTCTAATTGAGCACACAAAAAAGGTGACTGGTGCTTACCCAGTACGCGTCCGCAGAGAGGCTGCTGGTGCCAACGAAAACCAGTGGAGCGTCAAGTGCAAAGGAGGGCTCCAATACAACGAGCTTAAACGCAATCCGTTAATGTGGCATGGGGATGCTTATTTCTGGCATACAGATAACCACACAATTGTGTACTCGCTGCTGGTGTGGCCAGTGAGCGACGAATTCGAAGAACTTGTCGTGCCCGAACTCAACAAGACTGGGAACGTCATCGGGATGCCAGAGAAAGTGACCAGAAAAAGTGTGGACGTGGGCCATATCTACTGTGCTGTTGAGCTACACGAGTCAAAGCAAGTGCCCAAATCACTAGTCAACGGCCAAAGGAAAATTGCCGACGTTTACGTAAACTCGAATGAGGTTATCTGCGGCAAATGTCTAATGGTTTGCGCTGGTCCAAATTGCTGCAGAACCAAGGATAACAGCTCGCATGACATCTAAGCATTGCGTGGCTTTCCACAAGGAGACCAGGAAACCACATCCGATCCAACCGTCAAAGCACGGACATGCTGTAAATGCTACGGTACAGTCCTAAAGAATCTTCAGAAGAAATAGTTGTTAAATAAAACAAAAAAAAAAGAACGTAAAAAAGACAATAATGATACGGCTGACTATTCGATTACAAGCTCACCATATGGATACGGCTCGTTGAACTGGATACAGCAGTTTGGACACATGTATGAAGAAGGAGCGTCTGGAATCTCGGCTTCGATCTCAGCGTTGACGGTCCGCTGCATCTGGTGCACCTCAATGACACGCGCTATACCAGGTGGGAGCTGCACGCAGTTGATGTGGAAGTACTCGTGGCATGCGTCGCACAGCACAACCGCTGCGTCGGCCACTTCTGGGTGAACCAGCTCGGATCCAGGCAAGTTGCACACGCAGTTCTCTGCGTCCTGACGGAACACATTCCCTGCGGCCTCAAGCCCCTGCCCGCGATCCTGATCCTCTGGCGGAGGATTGACAATTAAAAACACTAGCTCCTCCAGCCGCCGCTGGTAGTACTCGTCAGTCTCCATGGACTGCGGCTCACCATGCACCAGTTCGCCATCCACTACCATTGAATATGCGCTGTCCGCAGCGCTGTTGTCCTTGCCCTCCTGGTTCAGCTCTTCAACGCTGTCTGTGCTGCCTGGTGAGGGCACAGGCATCGTCATCGCTCTTGCTGTCGATTCAGCCAAGGGCTCCTTTTGGCTGATCGCCAAAGGCACGTCATCCGCGGAGTATGCAGAGGACGGCGTAGTGGTTAGCGTAGCCATCGGCATAGCGGCGTCTGCCATAGCAGCCTTGGTCGCTTGCAGCTCTGACCACAGCCCATCCAGCAGCGTCTGCTTGAGGGTGATGCCCAGACCTATCAGTGTGCGTATGAGCGTGCGAAGAAGCCTTACACGCATCTCCTTAGTCTCAGCCGGAAGCAAGAGATGCATCGATGACTTTATGAGATCGTTTGCGCTCGAGCCCCTGTAAATTAACTGTCTGTTGTCGCATACCTCGCGCACACTGCTAGACAGAGTGCGTGACTCAAGCAGAATAGTCACCAATGGATCAAGAGTGTTTGAAACCAAATGCAGCGTCCGACCCTCATCGATCGCTTGCTGAATGCGGCTCTCTGACGGGTACTCTTCCGGAAGCAGGGGTTTCTCGCCACGAGACTCGGCCACACATATTTGGCAGACATACGGTTTGTCATTGATGCCGGTTTCCTTGAGACCCACGCATTGCGCATGGTACCATTCATGGCATTGCTCGCACTCAACCATCAGCCCACCTTCAGGACACAAACAAACGCAGTATAATGGCCCAGTGGGCACGGGCTGTGGGGCATTTCTGTTGGAAGAGCCTTCAGCAGCCTTGCTGCTTTCAACGATCTCTAGCGCCTTCTGCAGACGGTATTGCACCAAATCAAGCGCACCCTTCGACGGCTCACTGGAAGATGACCTTACTGCCGCAAACAGCTTCTCAGCGTCCTTGGACCAGACATAAGTCTTTTTAACAGCCACATTCAGCCGATCGAGCTGAGACGACTGGATGCGCCCAAAGTCTGCGCATGTTCTGGACAAAAGCACCGCCTCCGAGTACCGTGGGCGCCGGACCAGATCCGCACTCTCCATGCGCTCAACCATCTGGTCTATGCGCGACTGCATGTCCAGTGCTTTTTTGAGCAGACTGTGCAGCGCCTTGTAGTTGTCTGGCAGCGCCTTCAGACTGCGACCTCTTTCAACAAGCAACCCGAGAGCATGCAAATCCAAAGGCTGGCTACCCTTGATGATGGTCTGTGCTTGAGCACACCATTCTTCTACTTGCTGATCCAAGCCAACCAATTGCACAAACAGCTCAACACTTTCATCAACCCCAACCTGTTTGCCTCTCTGAATGAGATCCTGTAGTTCGTCAACCGTAATGAAGCGCTTCAGTAGCCCTTGCTGTGCAGACACATACCACTCCGCTGTTTGTGCGATGCGTGTCAGCTCGACCTTGGTTGAGGATTTTAGACCAACGGACCGCAGACTCGCATCCGCCGCATGTAGCTGAATCATATATGGATCGGCCTGAAGTGGATCTGCTTTTCGTCCATCATCCAGCTTGGCTGCCGCTTTGACATCTGCACTGCTCGGAATACGAGCCAAGCGGTTTATTACCGCAGGTGCTGCCTTGAAGATATTTTGTGCACACGCCTCAGCCTTGATTGCATTGGCCTCGAGGTCAATAAGCTCCTGGAACTCTGGTGAATAAAAATACAGCCGGTCTCCAGCCTTCAGCAGCATCCTCAAGTCTGCCAGCGAAAACAGATTCGCGTCGGAAATTGCATCACCATTAGCAGTTCCACGTGCAGAACCCTTCAGACCCAGAAAACGACGGACAACAGCAACCATTTCCTCCGTCGGCATGTTTGCAACTAGCGAAGTCAAAAACGGGGAAGGATCGATGGTCTTGCGTGCAGCAGAAGAAAAGGGCTTCAACAGAGGAATTGGGGCAGTGGGCTGCGCCTTTGGTGTGGGTGAAGCAGGCCGGGGATGTTTCCTGGGCCGTCCCACCGGCCGCGGCGGCGTACGTGTAACAGCGGCCGTTGCTGACTTTGGTGGCCGGCCTGGGCGCCGACCACGACGCGGTGTGTTACTCTCTGTGGCACCTGCGCTGTCGCGGCTTGCTGAATGTCCTCCGCGGCGACTGCCATCGCGATTGCGTGTTGTGCGAGATGCGCTGGGCGGGGCTACAAAGTTGGCGTCTTCTTCATAGTCGGCGTCGTCGCTCGAGTCGTCATGTGTTGAATCTGAAGTAGGCTCAGAGTCGGTCGCTGACGACTTTCGCTCCTTCCGTGAAAGGCTAGCGATTGGCGCTGTGAAAGAGCTGCGCCTAGACCTGGCCGCATTGATACCGTCTAGTGATAGTGGGATCATCGGCAGCACGAGCTCATTAGACACGTCTTCGGTAGCGCCTAATGCTTTGAGCAGATTGCCAAACCGCTTGCGTAGCTTATCCTTGTGCCAGACATAGTTTGCCTTGTGCTTGGCCACAATACGATCCACAGCATGGTCCCGACCGACACACATCAGAAACGCTTGGGCCGCTTGACACCACTCCTGCGCCCTTTGCACGAAGCGGCTGAGCTGTCGCATGTCTCCTAAGATTTGCATATCAACGGTAGAATTGAGTCGCGTCATAAAATCTTCTGGCACACCACTGTTACTTCCTGCTTTGGCTGAAGATCGCTGGAGCCACCTGCCTGGCGCATCCCTGTCAGAGGCCATAAGCTGCTCTATTTCTTTCCCCAGCATAACTACCCATGCCACGCTGTCATCGTCGCCGTTGTCACCATAGTCCTCTGCTGCACCATTGGCATTTGCAACCAACATATTTGAACCGTCCACTCTAGCACGGCCGGATGATGCATGGTCAGTAGCAAGCGGAACGGCATTGGAAGGTGGCCGTCCCCGCCCACGCCCTTTACCGCGCCCACGAGGCCGGCCTCTACGAGTCGGAGTAGTGTTGATGTTATTGCTGCTGCTGTTGTTCTGCTGCTTTGCTGTCGCCGCTGGTGTAGAACGAGAAGGCGTTTCCTCCTTTACAGACCGTCTCGAACCTCCGATCCCCTCGTATTCCCGCAGCACAAGCCGCTGAGCCTCTTCTAGCAGCAGCACCATTTGGGTCAGATCCGGACGTCTGTTCAAGTCAGCAATAGTCATAGTCTGAGGCTCAGTTTGAGACAGAGCTAGCGGCACATCGACATCCATTTGTTCTTGTCCCTTCGTTTTGATCTGTTGCGAATCAGTGGCCAGACTATCTTCTGCGCCAACGGCAGAGTCGCCGGCCTCTGTTGAAGCAGTACCAAGGCTCCGCGCATCTTCGGACTCGGACAGGCCCCTTGCAATGGAGCTGGCGGCAGGTGGAACAAACGTGGCAGCAGCAGATGAAGCAACAGACTGATCAAAATTGGCATTTGGCTTACTACTGTTGGCATATAATGACATTACCCTGCGAAACTCCTCCTCCCAGATCTGCGCCTTGGTTGTGACGCCGCCGTTGGTAGCGCTGGGCACGACTGAATCAATGTTCCGCACAAGAAACCCCTGGACCTTGCACTTGCTCAGCAGACCCTGAAGCTCGTCATCAGAGTGGCGTATCTTTAGAATCTTCCGGTCAGCTTCGCATTTGCATGACTACAAACAGCGTAGAAGAAACCCCCTCCTCCAAATTAAAAATGAGGGAAAAACAAACATTCAAAACGTGCATTCTCAGATAATCCTGTTAGAACCAGTGAGATCATAAACAAGTACAAAATAGGACCATCAACATTAGAAAGGATCCTTGCATCGTGTACAGGCAGTCAAAATAAAAGCCAACTTACCGAATCAGGGTGTGACAGACACGAAATGTAGTTTGGGCTGCAGTCGCACACAATGGCCGACAGGAACGAAAAGGCCTTGCAGGTGTAGCACTGTTGCCGCATGTCTTCAGGCATGTCGGGGTCTCCTTCCTCAATCTCGCCCCATGGCGCTTCGCGGATGTGCGACTGGCCCCACCTCGAGCGAATGTGCGCCCGGCCAGACAGCTCGCGCGACACCATCTCGTGAATGGCAACCTGGAACCACGCATGGTCCAGAAAGCCAGGATCGGCAGCACACATGGTCATCAGCAGCTCGTCGTGCGAGAAAACAGGGTTACGCGCGTACTGCTGGTAGCGACGGATGCTGCCAACGTCGTAGGGCATCCAGTCGGGCGTAGCAAAGTTCACAGCCTCGTTGAAGTTGAAGCCCTGGTTAAAACCGGCATGATAGCCCTGCGGAAACGTCACTACAAACTCTCCGGCACGCTGATCGCAGACCACAACATCGACGCCTCGGCGGACCAACACCTCAGGGCTAAGCATGGTCACCAGCTGGAACAGTAGGTCCGGCTGGTCCTCAAACAACTGCGGTACTGCATCGCGCATGGCATCCTCAAACAGCTCAGCATGGCAGCCAGGCACGCCGTACCACGTCTTGGTGTCGCCCCAGTGCATGTAGTTGACGGAGTACGTGTAGTGGTCCTCGTTATGCCAGCAGAAAGTGCTGAAGCACATGCCCACATAGATCCACGGCGTCATCATCCCTGAGATGTCCTGCTGAATGTAGTTGAACAGCGACTGCCGCTCAAACGGCAGCACATTGAGGTTCCAGGCGTGTCGCGCGTACGTCTCCAGTGGATTGCGCTCAGCCGTTGGGAACCCGCTGCCGTGCTGCGCCGAGTGCAGATCCGCACCGTACTCCACTTCTACATCCTCATATGGAGATGCCACCAGCCGCCAGAACTCGCGCTCCACAACGTCCTCTGGCACCCGACCTTCCATCTCCGGCCCCTGAAGCTCGTTGCTCACTGTTCTTTGGTCGTCGTAGTACGTCGCAAAGAATTTGCGCTTGAAATCATCGCATTTTTCCTTGAATGACTGCAGCGAGTATTCGGCACCGTCCTCAAAGCCAAAGTCGGCGCTTGTGCCCAACACGCACGCATCGCAGTACCAGTCGTTGCGTGGAATCGAGCTGAGCGGCGGATTGAGACAGTACATGTGGAACCCGCAATCGCATCCGTCGCAGATCAGCATGTTCTCGTCGTCCTCGCCTGACTTGCACACCTCGCAGTGGTCGGGGATAATCCCCGTCGTTTTGCTGCTGCGTGTGGTTCCGGTGGTGGCGCTCATCCCACCAGTTGTCGGCGTTGTGGTCTCGGTGCCTTCCGTGTACGGGGAGCTGGCGCGCAACGACTCTGGGCTCTGCGTTCTGTCGTCAACGAGTGGGTTGCGCGACGACCTCTGGCGCTTGGAACGCCGCACGTTGGTTTCTTCTGGAGAGTCCGGGCTGCTGTCGCCTGGATTGTCGGCACTACTGCGTCGGGATGTGGATGGAAGTGTGCCGCCGTGCTTGGCCACATACAGCTCAAACGGCAGAACAATCTTTTGGTACGACGACTTGAGAGTGTTGGACATGGATGTGCATGTCTTGCGGTCATACTTTAGCACACGCCCAATCTCGGCCCAGCGCTTCTCTCTGTTGACCTACACACCAAACAATAAACGATAACAGCAACAAAAACAACAACACCACTGCGTCCTGCTCCGTTTTTTTTAGTATAATGATTCATTTTCAGATCCAGGAGTACAGAGAACCTGCCAACATTTCAAGCAATGTTGCCTTCTGCACCTACCTTTTGGTAGCCGCCGCGAGTGGCAACCTCATTGCGAAGGTCGTAGAGGTCGATGGGTCGGTGGTCGAGCTGAGGCATCTTGGTAAGTGGATTACCCTGTTGCGCATGGAACTTGTAGAGCTGGTCGAGGTAGTTGAGATTTGATCTTGTTTTGCCCTCAAGAGAGTTCAGCTGCTGGATACGCGTCTTGAAGCGGAATCTCTACACTGACGGCAATGATCAACACTGGCAGAAATTGTCCATATTTACAGGACATTTTTGACAGAAAATCCAGGCAACGAGAGGTAATAGAAATTAGCACTTTAGTAAGAAATAAGCTCGTTCATCTGCAAAAGCTAAAAAAATTAATCGCACCATATGACTTTTTTTGTCTTCTTTTTTGACTAGCCAGCATATCATTTTGGCAACAATGTTCGACTTTATTCCGCAACACAGAATGCAGACAACCAGGCAAGCAGCAATAAAGATGTCAACAAGGAAACAAAACAAAACAAAACATACCTTTGTGTCGAGTGAGAATGGTGGATTCCATCCTGCGGGTGGGACGATTTTGCAGATGCCAGCCTTCTCAGCCTCAGGCCGGATCTTCTGGATGTACTCCAATGGATCCGCAAACTCCTCAGCCGACGGATAGAATGTAGGGGCTTCAGGCAGCCCAAACATGCGTGGTCGCTGTGGAATTTTGCGCGCTTTGCCCTGAGGGTCGTTCACAGGCGGCATACGCACGCCTGTAAGGTCAAACGCGTGAGGCTCTGACGCCCTGCCATTTATATCTGACCCACGTCCACGCTTCATCTATAAATACAGAAGAAAATATAATTTCTTTTATAAAAATAATATTATAAAAGGGAAAAAAGATGTGAGGAGAAATAGGGGAGGAGAGGATGTAAAGGCGGAAAAAAAGAGAGAGAAAGCACTCGATGATGGTAGTAAAGAAAATTTTACTACTATCTCAGTAAAAACTACTCGAATATTACGAAAGAAAACGAAAAGGAGATAAAATGGGGAATGGATTGGTGGTGTATTCACGAGAGGGAGGGAAAAAAGTTGGTAAATAAGAATAGTCAGTTCTAGAATAACACAAAATAATCCAGAGGCGAGATGTTGCGATATAAAAATGTTCAAGAATGGAAACAAAAGCACTGCACAGCAAAGTATATGCTCACAAACACACAAAAGAAAGACTCCTGGATGTTGTATCAACAGAGCATAAAATAGAAAATCCCCAGGGTAATGAAAAAAGTCGCACTAGGAGACCTTTAATAATTGCCAAAATGTATAAAATAAAAAAGTTTAGCTAAAATAATTAGAGGGAAAAGAAAGAGGATATTTTTAATGTCTTGTTACGGACAGCGTTGTTCTTTGTAAGATTGCGACTCGAATATAAAAAAGCGCTTTCGAGGAAGTGAAAAGGGGGGAGAGGCAAGGAAAAAAAGACGCTTGAACCGCGCCTCCCCACCAACCTTTTTTTTATTATTTTTTTGCAGCATGTTGTTGTAACGTGGCTCGCTCAGCTAAGAAAAAAAGAGCGCATCATTCCCCCCTCCATGTCAGTCCACCAATCATTGTTGTCCATATCCAAATGCCATTTTTCACTTTCTCATTTGTAATGCTCTGGAGCTATATGGCATTTTGCTGAACAGACCTGGTGGTTCTGACAAACATCTGTTCTGCTTCGGGCATGTCCCATGTCTGAGCCAAACAGCACAGTGTGTTGCTGGCAGCATGAAAGCGCCCGCCAGATGAAAGAGGGGCGTGAACATGTTTACTTTCACTTCGCTTCTCAGCCTTCCAATCACAGGCTAACAAGCAACGAAGGCAACGACACAAACGGGAGAGAAAAGGAGAGGGACCGATGATGATGGTGGTGGAGCGTTTGCTCTCTTTCTTTCCTTCTTTCTTTCCTTCTTTCTTCCGCTTCTTCTTGCTCCGCCAAAGTCATATATATTTTTAAATTATCCTCTACCCCTGATTCCCATTGCTGCCAGAGATGTCAAACTCAATTGTGGCGGCAGTCTACCGCTATGTCATAGACGATGTGGTTCGCAATGTGCAGCCCGATTTCGAGGGCCACGGGGTCGACACCTCGGTGCTTGAGCAGCTGCAGCGAAGCTGGGAAACCAAGATCATCCAGAGCCGCGTGGCATCGTTCCCGGGCGAAGAAGCGCACGCACCCGACTATGCGGCGGCAGACCATATACGAGCGTCAAACGACTACGCGGCATCGTCGGCTGACCATCGGACAAGCATGGCTACACCACCCAACATCAACTCGGCGGCGTCGCTGGCAGCCATCATGAACGCCGACGCAATGGCGCCGTCGGCTGCTTCGCTCGCTTCGCTGGCGCAGTCGGGCCGCGGCCAGCTGCTGGAGGACGATGACGACGACGCGGCTGACGGCACACAGGAGAGTCATCTCCCTTACTCTCGCCACATTCCGCAGAACGACGGCTCCGCCGATGCTCCTGCTCTGCGGCCGTCTGGCTCCGACAATGCGCTGGCGCAGTGGCGTGCTCTTCGCGACTCTCGGCGTCGCGCGTACCGCCGCGCCATGATTGCTCAGCTCGACGGTCCCGACGACTCTGACGACGGCTCGTCAGAAAAAGGAAACCATCCACCCGCATCCACAGCCGCTGGTGCCGCCAACGCCCCGGCAGACACAGAGCTCCAGGAAGAGCTCATCAACTCGGATCTTGACGACACTGACGAGGACGACTACGAGAATGGCGGCGCCGAGGACATTGAGCACATCATTCTCTGCCAGTACGAGAAGGTCACCCGTAGTAGAAACAAGTGGAAGTGCGTCCTCCGTGACGGAATCATGCTGCTTAATGGCCGCGACTACTTGTTCCAGAAGGTCACTGGCGATTTCGAATGGTAGCTGGGCGGCTCTTGTTCAATCTTTTTTAAAAAGGAAAGCCAGACCCTGCTGCTTTCTCTTATCTTTTTCCCTGTTTAAAGCGTTATTCCTCTACCATTTTATGCAAAGAAGCTGGCGCCGTGGTGTGGTTCATAGCGTTTAGTGGAACAGTGAGCAAAGAGAAAAAAATGTAATGAATTGAACAAAAGGATAAAATAACTTTTAATAATGCATCTCGGCTCCTCCGACAACCTCTTTTCAGTTGTATTCGCGTGGGCCGCCAGGGCGCTGCCGCGACGGCGGCGGCTGCTGCTGCTGCTGATACTGCTGGTCTTGGTGGCCGCCAAAGTCATCGTAGCCGCCGTGCTGCTGCTGGCCGCCTCCTGGGTATGAAAAGTCGTTGTAGCTTTGGCCATAGGGATCGGGGTCGTTTCCATAGACGCTGTTGCTGTTGACTGTCGGATAGTTCTGCAGCTCATACTGCTGAGGATGCTGCTGCAGGCTCTGTTGTGGATGCTGTTGCGGGTAGTGGCCGATCGTGCCGCTGCTGTCGTAGACCGAGTTTGTTGTCGAGTCATTCATGAACGAGTATCCGGGGTGCGACTCATAGTACATGGAGTCCTCGACAGAGTTCTTGAGCAGCCCAGCCTTGGCGCTGTCATCAACTGTCGGCATATTGTACGACGACCCATCATCAAACTGCTGGTCCTGCCGCTCCTTGCGCCGGATGGAGCGCAAGCGCTTGCGCTCGTAGTCCTCCCACCGCTTGAGCGGCACCTTGGACGCATCGAATGTGCCTTCAGCGTCGCCGTGGCCCTTGTCTTTGCCCTCGCCCTGCACTTTGCGCGTCTCGCCCCACGAAAAGTCGTCAAAGTGCCAGTACGCGTACACAGGCAGTATGAGATTCCAGACCGGCAGCGCCAGCAGATACACAAACATCCATGCAATGTACACCCACTTGCGCGTCGTAATCATGATCAGTACTCCGGGAAGGAACAGCACAAGAATCAGCATCGCAAGAGGCAGATATGCCGCAACCGAGTTGTACTTTGTCGTGCACGCACGCACAATAAGAATGTACGTCAGCACAACAGCAACAGGCAGCGCAACAGTGCCGACGAGATCCAGGAAAATCGAAAACTGCATTGACAGACAAAAGGTGCCGCACAGGTTGCGCACAAGCACAAGCTCCATCAGGTTGTGCACGGTCGAGTTGATCCAGCGACGCCGCTGTGACAGCAGCACCTTGAACTCGTCTGGCACAAGAGTCTTGCAGATCGCCTGAGGCATAAACATCATCTTTCGCGCGGGGAAGTTGCGCAGCATCAGCGTTGTCAAAAAGCGGTCCTCGCCCAGCAGCAGAAGGTTCTTTTCGTGCAATGTCTCGACCACGTTTTGCGAGTACTCCTCACAGATCTCCGGCTTGGTCAGGATCGGAACCCAGTCATTTCCCTTGCGCGCCTTGAGCCGGTACATGCAGAAGCACCCAGGCAGGCACGTCACACCACCAAAAACAGACTCAAACGCCTTGCTGAGATGATGCGAAATAAAGTACTCAAAGACCTGGATTGCCGTCACCCACGAGTCGCGCTTGTTGGCAATCTTTGTCTCGCCGCACAGACCCATAATCATCTGGTCGTTGTTCATGCAGTTCACGAGCAGTCGCAGCGAGTCCTTGTACACCTTTGTGTCAGCGTCAACCATCAGCACAATCTCAAACAAGTCGGGAGTGACGCCCATCAAGTGGTGGACCTTGCGGAAGAGATCGTAGTGGAGAGGGACCATGCGCTCATTGAAGATGACGCGCGAGAAAAAGTTCATCAAGATGATCTGCGAATCGCGCTTACCACGGTTTCCGGGCTTTGGCGCCTCCTGCTCCTCTGGAGTCCCGCACTTTACCACAATCAGCGTGGGCGTGCGATGATCGCCAACGCAATAGTGTCCACAGTAGACCTTGGCCATGTTGTGCTGCTTCGAGCCTGCTGCCACAGCCAGATAAGAGCAAGGCTGCGGGTCAAGGAAGGCTTCGTCCTGCTCAATCATGTCAACGCAGATGTCGGGCGTCGAGCGGTCGTTTCCAGAGCCCTTGATGATGCCGTCAGCAACAATGAAAAGGAGCTTACGCGAGTCGCTAAAGTCGGTGAGACAGAGCGAGTCGCACGTGCCGCGGATAGACTCCTCGCCCTCCGAGTAGCACGTCACCAGCATAATAGTAAACAGCTCGTCTTCTTCGCCCTTGCCAAGTTTGGCTGCCGCTCCGCCAGTCTGGGGCTTCTTACCGGTCCATGGCGCCGCGGCGTTGTACGAGAGCGGGCGGATCTTTTCACGGGGCGGACGGCGGACAAGCTGCCACGACAAGAAGTACTGGAACACAACCGCCATGAAGAAGCGGGTCAGCACAATACCACCAATGATAATCAAGGCGACGTAGTTGAACAGATTGACAGCAAAGCACCCAGGCGTGTCCTTGGCAAGCACGCCAGCCTTGAAGCGCGCCATAAGGCACTTTGACGCCTGTTTCATCTCAGAGGTGCGCTGGAACAGCAGTGTGGCGTCGACCAGGCCAGCGTTGGCAGCGCCGAAAATAGCCTCGTCCAGCATGTCGCCTTCTGCGGCTTTCTTGTCAACGGCAAGCAGATACGGGGTGAGGTTGAGGACCTCGCCGTTGATGACAAAGTAGCCACTGCCTACCTTGTCCCAGTCATAGCCGATAGGGCGCTGATCCATTTTCTCCAGCCCGTTGGCGTCGATGCCCTTATCCACGTCGCCCAGAGGGCAGCCGTTGTTGCCATTGTTATTCACGCAGACGTCGTAGTTAGCCGCGCGGAAGTTCTTGAGTTTGTCCGAGTTGCACTCTGACGGAATGGGCACGTTGAAAAAAGGAGTCAGGTCCTGGCCAGGGGTCGGAGTGAAGCTCATCGAGGCTGTCCAGTGGGCGCTTGAGGTGTCGTAGGCGTAGCCAAGTATGCCGATAGTGTTGGGGGTCGACTGGTCGCCAATCTGGAAGACGTTGGATTGCTTTTTCGCAACATCCTGGGGGCAGAATGTCATTGCCAAAAAGATCGTCACATACACCACTATGCAGCACACCAGCACAATGAGCGAAAACAGTGCAATTTTTTCACGCCACGCCTGCTGCATGTTGGGATCCGGCATGCCGCCGAGCTTTGCAAGCAGAACGCCGGGGGCCCAGAAGCTGATGGCTTTGGAGTACACGACCCACGCTGTGAGCTTGCGCTTTTCCTTTGCAATCATTGGCGCTGCTGCTTGGCCGCGGTCCTGGCGCACAAGCGTGCGGCCGCGCCGAAGCGTTGCACCACGTTCGCCGCGAATAGGCATGGTGTAGCGTGTTTACAGAGTAAGCGGTTTTCTTTTTAGCACGAGGCAGGCTGGGGCGCGTGTCAGTGTGTTGATGGATATGAAGAGCGAGACGCAATGTATGCTGCTAGGAAACCAGCTCCTACCGAATAACAAGAATAGCAGTGGGCAAGCAGAGATGAGATACAGACAAGTTGAGGCTGCTCAGCAGCTGTAACAGAGAATAGAGTTATGAATAGTCTACCAAAAGAATAGCACAAAGGAGAAGAAGAGGAAGAAGAAAAAAGTGCCAGTTGGAGCGAAAATAAATGCAAAAAAGGCGAGCAGGAGAAAAGGAAAAGACTCAAAAGACTGAGAGGCAGATGATGCCGTTTCCATATACAACAAGAGACCACGGGTTGTTGGGCAGAGCGAGCAATTAAAGAGAGAGAAAATAGTCTCAGTCTGGAAAAGCAGTATACAAAGCTTAAAATCTGGAATTCTTTGGCAGTGACCAGCGAGCGAGAAGAGCAGGCGAACCGATGTGTCGAGCCATTTTTGACACAGCATGCATGCCATCCAGCCAATCCCTCCTCTGTGTCTGTTCAGTTCTTTTCTTTTCTTTTCTTTTTTGTTGGGAAAGCTGTGGATGGCAGCACAGCACAGCATGTGGCAGAGAACAAGCGCAGGAGCTGGGTGAGTAGCTCTGCTCCCCCCAGGCATTTTGCGCTTTTGGGCACCGTGCCTGGAGAAAAAAAGGAACACTGTGGCTGCCGCTGCCGGCACGAATCAGAGTGGCTGCTTTTGTCTCTCTCCATCTGATTGATTGGGAGCGCATGTGTAGGCCAGACTGGTGCATGAGGGAAAGAGAGAAAAAGGCTTGCTGGTTTCAGCGACTGGTTCCTGTGTGTGCTTTCTCTGCCAGGCAGGCCTGAATGGGGGGGGGGGAACAAGCAAGTCGTTTACTGTGAACAGGAAGCGCAAGGTTGTCAATGTAAGAGTGATGGCATCCTGTCCCCCGTATTCACCGCCAATGCCTCGTCTCTCCTCCTATCCTTGCCAAGGTCCTATTATTAGAACAGGGCGATTGACCGCTTTCTCTCTCGGAAGCCGCGCATGCAGAGCGCCAGGCCTGGCCAGCCAACCACACATCGTCAGCGCTTAGACTAGCTGCTCCTTCGGTGCCACACTGCACATCTGGCGCAAGGAGACGGACAGGAATGGAAGCCAGAAGGATCATCGCAGCGCATGAGCTTTTCGCATCCAGAACACAAGCGCTTCCTCAGAAGCGAAAAATATCCCTGCAAAAAATGGTTTGGTGAACTTACCTTGTTGAGTAGAATGGCCTGGGTAAATGAGTAGAACTGAAGAAAGCAAAGCAGAGCGCAAAAGAAAAGAGTCAGAGTCGGGAAAGAGAGGCAGCAAAGGTCGATGAATAAACAGACTCTGCAATGCAATTGTGGAATTGGATACGGCAAGACACAAGATCAATAATGTCCTCGGTTTGAATAGACAAGTGCGGTTGGACAATCGGAACCTGGGCGTCTACTTTTATTGCCAATGTGCCGCTGATGCCAGATGCGAGCTGACAGGCAAATAAAGAACTTTGAAAATATTGCAACTTTATCAGCAGAAGGGGGATGCCGTTTGGAATGGCAAGAACAACAAGAAAGGGAGCGTGGTTCTTGGACGGATGCAGTAACACAGATGCAGCCAAGGTACAGAGGCAATGGCAATGGAAAAACAACAACAGCAGAGAAATAGTACAGCGCCGCCAGCACGGCTTTTGGAGAAATAAACAAAAAGAGTAGTTAGACTGGTGAGTAGATATGGCTCTTGAAGAGGTTCTGAACAGAATGCAGCAGCGTGCTCTTTTTGCCACGAAGCGTGCAATGCGGTTCAGCGCCGTCTGCTTTTATACATGCTACTCGCCTGAACTTGTTTGCATCGACAGAAGGCGGCACACCACACCTCGCATTTTGCCCGACGCAAGGCGTTCTGCTTCTCTGTGCCACACGCAAATGGACGAACGTTACTACTTGTGTGTGTGTGTATTTTTTTTTGCATTCTGCGCCGGACGCAATAAGAAAAGCGCTCTGGGATCATGTGTGGATGGAGGGAGAGGCGTGCGCTTTGCTGTCTGGCCACATGTCGTTGTGGTGTGTCTATTTTTGACTGAAGCGCGCTTTGCCCACTCTGCCAAAACCAAGCCGCTTCTATTTTTGGGAGAAGCATCAGAAAATAAAAGATATTAGAAATGGCAATTCCCAACCCCGCCATGCCTTGTCCCCAACCGCAGAGGATATTGTTTCCGCCATCGGTGGCATCTGTCCATCTGCACCTCTGCACCTCTGCACTCAACTCTCTGCACCGGCATGCGCCAGCCATTGCTTGTTCTGGAAATCAGCACCATATGTGGGGCCTTGTTTTGGAGCATAAAGAGCTGGTCTGGCTGGTCAACTGGTTGTCTGTCTGTGCGTGATTTCCTTCTATTCTTGTTCTATTGCATGCATATTGAAAGTGCAAGAGCACGTCTGTCGTCTAAAAGGCAAGAAAGGCGGCGTTGCCGTTGTTCCATTTAGACACGCTGCACTGGGATTCGCGTTGGTATCCACAGAAACAGACGCAGCCTGTAGCTGCTGCTGCTGTAAACCCCCCTTCTATAATGAGCCAGACACGCATCTGAGTGATGTTGCAACGGGTGTCTGGATCGTCAAAATGTTAGCTTTTATTCCAAGGTCACATGTGCAATCACACGCTCAATTATAATGCCGGTTATCTACAAGGTTTTTGCTGTTAACAGCAGCAGAGTTTTTTTCCAGTAATCCTCAATCCTTAACTACGTGGGCCACGCAATGCTTGTTCGCACACCCTCATTCTCCTGGAACATCTGCTGGATCATATCATTGAGCAAAACTACCTGTAGCGTTCGGTTTTCGTCTACAATCATGCGGGTTGCCAGCCTCCAAGATGATCCAAATAAAATAAAATAGCCTTTGATTAGCATAAACAAACATGGCGAAAGCGTTTCTCCATTATTCCATCTTGGCCTTCAAATACCCCCGCCAAAATGATGATAATAGAGCAAAAATTCAATGCATTCTAGCCAATCTTTGGACAGCCAATGTTGCAAAAGAGAATAAAGCGGACAGCCAGTATTGGTGGCTTGGTCGACGTGTTATACCTTGTAATTCTCTTGTTTCACCTTTTTTCAAACAAGGTTACAGCCGCAGAATTCGCTATAAAATATTTTCTTTTGTTCTTTTACTTTTGTCTCGAATTATTCTATCCCACACTCTAAAAACGTTTAAAAGAGCTCTGAAAGCACAATTGTATTCTACGGCCCTATTCTTCTACCACCTTTTTCATCCATTTGCTTGTGTTTTCTGGACATATTCAAGGTCTTGTCTTGAAAACATAGTATTTTTTGTTTATCCGTATCTTAATTCCTTTTGTTCTCAAAAGAAGTAGCACGCACAAAGTGTAAGAAGGTGGCAATGCATCATCAAATCGGCTTGCTTTCAAAAAGTCAAAAGCAGATGGTGGCGCTGCAGAACTACTCGCGATCCATGGCATCTTGCAGCAGACCGCATTGCAACCACCACAACCACCACCACAACCAGCCATGTCATTCCTGCTCTGAACACAGCATTCCAACACCCGCATCCTCCTTGTACCATCACCATCGTCTGTCTGCAAATGCCGCCACCACTGCAAACCCCAAAGATGAGGAGGACATGTCAGCCAAGAACGTGGCGCTGCAGACAGAGTCGTGTATCCGCCGGGATTTTGGATATCCGGCAAAGTACCACGCGGGATCGTTTCCCTGGCTACTAAGTGCAGAGCACCAGCGCACACCAATGGATGACCTGGATGGGACCACGGACATTGGCACAAATGCGCCGTGCCTTGCGTCTGCAGCCATGCGGTTCCTGCCGCTGTCTGCGCGCCGCAGCCT
>JANBOK010000035.1:0-48127 GCA_027595805.1 Coemansia sp. Benny D160-2 | reverse complement strand
CTGTGATCTTGTTGACAGAAATGTGCTTCAAAGGATTTGGTGTCTTTTCGTGGGATGCGCAGCAAGCTGTATATCGTCTTTTCCAAAGCCTTGTAAAAAACTTGGCTCCCAAGTCCATCTTTTCTCATCAATTCATTATTTCCTTTCTTCTTTTATCAACCCCTCTTTAGCCGACATCTATACACTGTACTTTATCCAAAGAAATAATGGACACCAGCCTTGTCAACTGTCCCATGTGTAACAAGGGCGTTCCAGACTGGTACGTGAACGACCATCTGGACCATGACTGCACGGGTATGCAGATAGCAGCCCAGGACGACTCTGGCAACACAGAGTCAAGCGAATCCGCCGCCCGTAATCACATTAGCTCTGGTCCAAAGACGCCTTCCAAACGAACCACAGCCGCATTTCTTCCTGTTAGTCCTACATCCCGGCAGCAACGTTCATCTGCGTATGTTGCGTCTCCATTTGATATGGCAAAAAAGGCACGAAATGACGCGCATGGTCCTTCTGCACTTACTAGTCGTGATGTCACCTCCCATGCTGCTGCTGCTTCCGGCATTGATGTTGATACAAATAAAGTTGCTCTGCCAGACGTACGGTTACCAGCCGTTAATAGATCGGCAAGCAGCGACGTCGAAAAGCGGCTACGGAACAAGCAGCTTCCACTTGCTGAGCGGCTTCGGCCACTGACGCTCGACTCCTTTATGGGGCAGCATGATCTGGTAGGAACACAAGGTGCACTACTTCGGACACTGATCGATCGGGACCAGATAACATCCATGGTTTTCTGGGGCAACCCAGGGCTGGGCAAAACAACCCTGGCTCGCATTATAGCCCGGTCCACCCGTGCTTCATTCAAGGAAATGAGCGCCGTCACTCAGAATCTTGCCGACGTGAAAAAGGTTATCGAAGATGCCGGCAACCTGGTGCGCTTGACTGGCAGACGCACAATCCTGTTTCTTGACGAGATTCACAGATTCAACAAGGCACAGCAGGACGTGTTTCTTCCTTATCTGGAGCGCGGCCAGATAATACTCATTGGCGCAACCACCGAGAACCCGTCATTCAAGCTCAACAGCGCCCTGCTTAGCCGCTGCAAGGTCTTCCATCTCGAGCCGCTGAATGACTCCGATATCTCGCAGATAGCTGTCCGTGCCGCAAGGCTCAAGCAGGAGGATCGTGGGACCGAGCCAGCTGGTCTCAGCTCGGAAATTGCGATGTATGTGGCAAAGGTTAGCAACGGAGACGCTCGATCTGCTATAAGCATCATCGACATCGCGATGAATGCGCTTCCCGATGGCAAGGAGCTGGACCTGGACTGTATCAAGCAGGCGCTTCAACGCTCCCACATTGTTTATGGCGAGGAGGAGCACTACGATCTTATCTCGGCGCTGCACAAAAGCGTGCGCGGCAGCGACGACAACGCTGCGTTGTACTGGCTTGGGAGAATGCTCCAGGGCGGCGACGATCCTCTGTACATTGCGAGGAGGCTTGTCCGGATGGCATCGGAGGACATTGGGCTTGCTGACAGCAGCGCTCTGGGGCTGGCAGTGTCGACGTTCCAGGCCTGCCAGGCAATAGGAATGCCCGAATGCGATACTATACTTGCACACTGCGTGGCGTATCTTGCAAGGGCGCCCAAGAGCGTAGAGTCCTACAAGGCATTCAACAAGGTCAAGGCTGTGGTGGATGCAGAGAATCCGTGGCCCGTGCCGCTGCATCTTCGCAATGCTCCAACAGGGCTAATGAGAGACATGGGCTACGGCAAGGATTACAAGTACAACCCGGACTATGACGGACCCGTGGATCAGGACTATTTGCCAGAAGAGATAAAGCATTATAGGTTCTTTGATAAACCCCCAAACCAGTAAATACCGCACCATCATTGGCAGCAGCAATAAGTGTTGTTTAGGGACGTGGGACTTTTAATAAACTGAGAACAAAACGGCTTACAGAAACAATGGCAAAACTTGAGCACAAAATAAAGACAATTATATTCAAACATACAGTACAGATGGCGAGGTTGGCGACGATGCTGGCATTCTCGACATGCCGGGATATTGCGAGGCTGACCTGCTTGCGCGTGAAAGCTGAGGCATCTGCTCAAGCTCCTCTAGGAAGTCGCGTACATCCTCGCGGTATGCCTCATCGGGATCAACTACCTCATCGACAATGAGCGAAAAGAGCCGTGAATCAATATCTTCCGAGCCGCTAGAATCAAAGGCTTTGCTACTGGTGGCTGATCTGGCAGCAGCAGCAGCTCTTGCACCAGCAGCCTCCGAGCTTGGTGCTACAGGCTGCTGAGGATTTCTGACTGTAGCCGCAAATAAGGAAACATCGAATCCCCAGTCACAGAGAAGAGCCTCGCAAGCCCTTGCAGTGGTGACTCCGGTCGATGGAGGAAGACCGATCTGCAGCGATACCACAGGCAGATCAACCTGCTTGTATTGCACATTCCAGCCGGTGGCCGAAAGACGCTCGATAAGCCTCGAGAGCAGCAGATCATGCCGTTGCTGGGCTTGCCGCTGAGCGGCCAATGCCTTAAACACTTGCTCGGACGATGGGTCTCCTGCATCGACAAAAGCGCTGGAAAAAGAAGGTGCGTATGGTACGGTTATTGTTACACACCGTACCATTGGAACTGTCACTTTTTGCACAGCTTCTGCAACAGGATGAAGACCATGGTCGGCATCAGCCTTTGTCTTTATAACATGACCCGCATCTTCGGCTGCTGCTGGGCTCTCAGATCTCCTTGAAGCCTTGTTGCGGCCGCTCAAGCGCTTCCGCGCGTGTTTGGAAGACGTGCCAGACTTGGCATCTAGATTCTCGGCACCGTCCATGGCACCAAGAATCCTCACACGTAGATCACCAAATACGGGCGATAGGGTAGACATATCCCTGCGCTCTTGCGTTGTTGCACACGCAATGGCCTGACGCTGGATCTGGGCCATGATGGCTTGTGCGGATGATGCAGTGCCCTTCCCAGAGACCCCTCGCAGACTGCTTGCAAACTGCCTCATATATGGCGACCATTTTCCTCCGCTGCTGAAAGCAAAGCGTCCGGCATCGGACTTCAGGCCAACAAAGCGCGCCACGCCTGGCCATCCCACAAACTGGCTTGACACTCTTTTGGTCAGTGTGCGCATGTACGACGAGTTCTTGATCGATTTAGGCGCAAAACGTGCCAGCCGGGAAAACCAGGTTTGGCCGCGTGGCATCGCCGAGTGAAGTCTTCCAGCCGCAGTCTTTGAGAATGCGCTTCCGGCGGATACGGGACCCGATGGGGCGTTGCCAACAACCTTGCCGACCCCATTGCGCAAATAGTCAAGCAGCCGCGTGAGGAGCTTGCTTCCTCTTCCACGCAGTTGTCTACCACCGTTCGAGGACTGCGTCTGATAGCCTGCTTTGCCAACGTGTGTGGCCGTCCGTAGGGCTGTCGTTCCTGGAGCGCCCGGACGAAGGTGCTTTGCTGCAACTAGAGCAATAATCATTTTTCTGTCGCTAGTCGGATGGGCGTGATATGAAAGAAAAGGGGAAACGAAGAAATATAGACGGAGGAGAGTTTCAGGTGGAAATGGAAAATGCTTATATTTTTATACTTTTATATTTAGTATCGGATAGAGGCACGGGTAAATAAAGGAACAAGAGGTTATTTGGCCACGGGAGCCATACGTCCACTTCTTTTGCAAACCCGAATAAGACAAATGAAAGCACAATTCATTCAATAGAGCGAGAGAGAAAAAGAAAGAGTGCCAGTTTTATAGAAATGTGAAGAAAAAGGAAAAGAAAAGCAGTGATGGCTGAAAGAAAGAAAAGAAAAATATTGATATAATCGGGTCTTTTTCCCCCCTCAAAAGAGTAAAATGAAAGGGCTCTTTTAACTGGCTGGGCCCTAAGCCTTGTAAACACCACGGGAAACAGGTCCATCTGACGGCTGGCCAATAGGCGGAGGGGTTTTCAACTAGAGCCACGGCATCCAAATAAGGTCCATCTTGGCAAGGTTGGACGGCGCAACGGCCTGCATCAGCAGGTGCATCAGCGGCTGCATCGGCGACAGCTCCTTGTCCTGAACCTCCTTGGGCGGAAGCGTCTCAACCAGCTGCTTGGCCCTGTGCGCTATGAGCTGCACATTGCGCTCGCACATCTCAGAAAGGGCCTGCGGATTGGCAGACGAAAGCGCTTTGACGCTAGGCATGTGCATCAGCTCGTCGCGGACAAACAGATCAAGGAAATCCCGCAAAAGATACTCCTTGTCGGCTATGCGCTGCACAACCTTGTGTATGGCAAACGGAACAATGCTCTCCAGCCCAAGCTCGCTAACAAACTCCTGGATGTTCGGCGTAAGCCGGAAGGGCACCGGCTCCTTGCTATAGATCAAGCCCGGAGTGGCCTGCGTCGGAATGAGATCACTAAGGCAGATGCGGGCCGACTTGCGCGAAACAACAAGCTTTGCCGGGGTGCGCTGGGCACTTGCAATTATGTATGACAGCGCGATGCTCACTGAAATCTGGAACGAAAAGCTTTCCCGGTACAGCCAGTAGTCCATCGACGATGCTGAGTGGAGGCGCACGTCGTCGGCCAGCAGCGTCGAGGGTACAAGCTGCTGACAGATCTGCTCGAACAGTGCCAGATTTGCCTCTTCCACGCTCGGCATCTGCGCAACCAGAGCGCGCATCCCGCTGGCATACTGCAGCGCTGGTGCAATCTCTGCGGTTCTGTTGCGCGCGCACGCACTGTCGTACACGCCCTGCAGCGTAAACGAGTCAGGATCTTCCTGCACAAGCCGAATGTGCGGAGCAAGAAGAACTATGGTCGGCAGATGAAGAGCCAGTCGGTGCTGCTCCCACGTGTCACGCTCTTGCTCGCTGGCAACATCCAGGTTTCGGTAGAGCTGCACCCAGCGTTCCTCCTGGTGGTTATGGCGCAGTGTGAAGTGCTGCACGGCAAAGTGGAAGATGCTGCCGTCTGTGCCTCGGATCGAAAGGCACCGCGAGACGTTGCTGCTGCGCAGCGAGATCGACAGCTCGGGAATAAAGCGCTCGATACGCACAAAGTCGTCGTTGTTGTCCGTCAGGCGCAGGTACTGTCCAGGAACCTCAACATCCTCAAACTTCTGCTGCTCAAACTCAACCAGGAACGGACTGAACAGACTCAACATAAGCTTGCTCGGTCTGCTGCGAATAGCACGTCGCAGCATCTGCTGCCATTGGTACAGTTTGGTCACATACTCGCACACATCCATATCGCGCACCTTGCCAAAGTCTTGCTCAAAGCGCGTCTTTATCATCCCCGAAGGCAGGCTCAGACCGACACGACAAGTATTAGAGACAATCGTATCGACCAGTGCAAAGTCAAACTTCCCCTGCGAGACGTTAGCATGCAGCAGCTGCAGCCCGTCAGAAAGAAGCGCATGGACAAGGCGATATATGTCTTCTTCAGGACACGGTTTAAGCCTGTGGACAATCTGATCAATCATAGTCTCCATCGACAGTGCTAGCAGTGGGTGTGCCGTCTTGAGCTTGGGCATCAGCTCATCAATGGCAGATGCAGATGGTCCGGCTTGCTGAGCAGAGGCCGAGGCTGCTTGCGGCGACAGAGGCTCGGTGTTAAGCGAGCCATCGGCAACCGATGGTCCTGGAGTAGCATCGCTGGCCGGTGCTTCTGTCTTCTGCGCGGAATTCTGGCTGGCAGCTGCAGTTTGTCTGCGACGAGCAATAAGGCTTTCCTCGCGCGCCGTGCGCAGGGCATAGTAGAGCGCCTGTGGATAGTGCTTTGCAATCCGCAAAAGAATCTGCTGTGCCTGCCGGTGATATGGAGCATCCAGGCCAGCAAGCAGCTGTGGAACAAACGCTATCCAGTACCAGGTCGGCATCTCGCTCTTGTAAGCGTCAAAGGCTGCACACACGTTCCCGCTGGCATCGTCCTGCGTAAGCAGCCACAGCGTGCGCGCAAGGTAGCGCCGCACACGCGGACGCTTGGAAAGACCGGCTGCTTGCATGTAGCAGCTGATTGCGTTGACTGCACCAGTCGTGTCGGGCATGTTCTTGCAGAAGCGCTCGTCGTTGTAGCGGCCCCATGCCGCCCATGCCTTGGGCGAGCCCAGATCGTGCTGGATGCCTGTTGCAAACGCGTGGTTTGCCTCGTCCAGTTTGCCCAGCTTCGCCAGGAACTGGCCCTTGAGCGTGTAGAACTCTGCTTTCTGGTCTGACGCAAAGTATATCAGATTCGTGTTGCTGATGACATCCAGCCCGCTCTGCAGCTCCTGCGGGCGGTCATAGTAGCATTTTGCCTGCTCGCGCAGCTTCAGGAACGCTTCTTGGATCTCAATGTTAGGCAATGTGTAGATGCGCGTTAGTGAGCTGATGCATACGTCCACGAGGTTGTGCAAGCGCGCAACATGTGCAAACCGATTGATAATCCAGGCCATCTCGTGGTAGCCTCGGTACGCGTACGATGTCAGCACAGAGTTCTTTGCACTGTTGCTGCCACCAGTCCCAGCAGCGCCAGTCCTGGCAGCGTCTCCGTCAGTCTTTGAGCCGTTGGGAGCATCGCCAGCAGCTGGAGCAGACTTGCGGTTGCCCTTGTTATCGGCTCCCTTCGTGCCGCCCTTGTTTTTTGTGGGCTTTACATTCCCATCGCCGCCCACCTCGCTGCCGCCGTTCTCGTCTGCGTCACCACCCGACTGCTGCTGTGTAATAAATGGAACATACACGTCGTTGATCGCCTTGAAAACATGCTGTCGCCAGGCAACTAGGTCACTCCAAATGTTGATGGGATCGCTATTGTTAGGCAAGCGCTCGCGCCACGTCTGCAGAATAGACTTCAAATCGCCTGATTTACTTTCGAGGTTCTCTGCCTTTGTCGAAACCAGACTAGAGTAGATACTGCTCGCATCACCAAGTTCGACCATCAACTGGAACAAGTGAAGCACATTGATGTGGGCTGGTGTACCAACTGGCGGAAGCTCATTCCACTGCTGAAGACACGTCTTTATTCCTTCCTTGCACATGCGTTGGAAATCGCTTGCTTTTGTGCGCTCGGTTCCTCCCTTGATCAGCGTCAGATACGTCTCGTAGAACTTTGCACGCGGACTGGCTGCATACTCAGAAGGCGTCGCCTTGAGCAGCTGCCGAACTTGCACTTGTCGCTCGTTCCAGTCCCACGTACGCCAGCCCGCCTCAAGCTCGATCTCGGGCAAGGATTCGTGCAGGCCAAGATCAAGCAGCATGTCCCAGTTCTGGAGCCGTTTGGTCGTTTCGACCCAGCGCGATTCCCACAAGCAGTACTCCGACTCGGAAAAGGGAAGGATCCCTGCCCGCGCCTTCGTTTGAGCCCGTTCATACGCTGCCTGTGCGTTAGACCAGTCGTCGAGCTGCTCATACGCCAAGGCAATATGCGACTCTTTGTATTGGCAGTGCTGCTTCCACGCACCATAGAAATAGTGGTTTGCTGATAGCGAGGTGTAGAGCTCGGTTAGTGCATCAAATGCCCCGAGCTCCACGCCCATTGCCCGATCAAATATTGCCGACTCTATTTCGCGCTTTTCGAGGATCTTCCGCTCCAAGAGTGTCAATGCAGAGTGCCAAGCGCCGTAAGATCGGCCCAGGTAACGGAGCAGCTGTGGCGGCAAGCGAGGTATAGGATCGCACAAGCAGAATGCCTCCAATATCGCCTGCACAATGTTTGGTCGCATCGCAGTTTGCGCCTGGTGATATGATCGCGCAAGAAGTCTTATTATTCCACTGGTCAGGTCGTGGCGGTCCTTATTTCCCAAATTGCGCCATAGTAGAGGAAACAGATCAACCCAGGTCCTATATGCAAATTGCGTGTCCAACAGAATAAGTCTGGACAGAGGACCAGCAATGTCACCAACAGTAACAGCCAGCACAGGTTTACTGGCTGTCTCGACGGGTTCAGTGTCGTGCTCAATAGAAATTCCTGATTTTCTGCCTGGTTCTTGACCAAACGTGCTATTCAAATTCGGAGCACCATCAACGTCCATAGTGTTTTCATCGCGAGCAAAGTTGGGGCCGGAAATAGAATCAGAACCAGAACCAGCGCTTGAGCTTTGCTGTTGATTTAATCTTGAAAAGCGACCAAAACCTCGCGATACGAACGAACAAAGGCTCGCACTCTGATGGGTTGATGCCAGCAAGAGTGGCATGCACTGTTGAAGCCAAAAGGTCGCCGACACGCTATCCCAGTTCTGAGTCTCCAGCAGATAGTTGAGCCGGACAGGCAGGGATTTAGGCATATTCGCATCAAATGTTTCCAGAAAACGCTCACTCATCTTGTAGTCTTCGCTCTGCATACCCGACAAGAATGCCTGCTCCAGACGCATTGTCATCTCTGACCGGGTAAAACGCGGATCGTTGTACACTTCAAGAACTAGTGTGAGATACCGACGCTCAAGCAAGGAAAATGGATCGCTGTGTTCTGTATCTGCCACATTAGATCCCGATGCAGCGGACTTTGTCCCGTTGCTTGCTGCCGTAGATGGCCCAGCCAAGTTTGACAAACTGGCTGCCGATGCAGCCGACACACTGGCCCGGACGCTAGAACGACTCGTGTTATCGTTGGCAGACACTGTGCCGTGAACAAATACCATCATCGACGACGTCAGCATGGCCTTCTCCTTAATGGTTGGGAATGCGTCTTGGGGATCAAGAACCCACTCACGAATTATCGCCAGGATAACATGTAGAAGTGCCGGGTCGCTTGAGCGGTCAATGAGCTGAATAATATAAGTGAGGAAGCTGCGGCGCTGGTCGCCAAGATGTGCAATGTGGCTACGGAGCAGCAACACAAGCATCAAAAGAATGTCCAGCGGTGTTTCGCCCTTCACAATTATATCAACATCAAGTGGAATTTGCTTGTTTTCGGCAACCAATCCAAGGATGTGTGCGCTTGTGCTGACTACCTTTGTGGTTGTATTTCCCGAGTTCTCGCCGCCAGACATACCAGGTACAGATATACTCGAGGTAGAAGACTGCAACGATGGCGGTCCCTGAGCGGTGCTTGAATGGGTGCTTAGCGATGCTGCTGCCGTGGTGGCAGAGTGTGCGTTATGCTCCTTCGTGTACTTTTGAACGTATTTCATCAACACTGGGATATACGAGTGAAACTGCTCACCCATGTACTCGCTGGTCGCATGCAGCACTAGTAGAGTACCGTAGATGTTCTGGCTCTCCTGTAGATTCTTGCTCAGAAGCCCTTCCATATGTGTCTTCAGATCGGAAACAACCGTCGACTCGGCAAGCCGCTCGTTGTCAGCTGCTTGCTCATAAAGCTGCTTGAGAAGAGTTGCTATAATTTTCTGAACCTGGCCATTGTCAACTGAAACGCATTTTTTGACCAAGGCTGCCAGAACCCCGTAATACTCCTCAAACCAGATCGGCTGCATCTGAGCAGTAACCGTCGACAGAACAGTAAGGACATGAAGCACGAGCTGTTGATTCATTCCCTGCGCTTCAATTTGCTGGATCGACCGCTCAAAAAATGTCAGCCGCAGATGCATGGGTGGCCATTTCGAAATGTCCAAATAGCGAGACAATAGGTCAAGCGCCCGCGGCCCAAGGTTCGGCTTTAGAGCAAAGTCAAACACAAGACAAAGCATCCGTAATAGGAGTCCAACAATCGTTTCTCTGCGTGCTTCAGACATCAGCAAATCGGGACCGGCTGGCGTGTTCCCGTTCGCGGGCCTTAGAGAAGATTCACCATTGCCAGCGGAAATCCCGCTGGCATCAGCTCCATTAAAAACGTGTCTATCAGTGCTGCTGTTACCGCTATTGCCCGAAGCCTCATGGCTTGCGTGTGCCTGGTCATTCTGGTGCGATTCCTCGCCCTCAGCTGTACTGCTTGAGGGGCTGCGGGTGCTCTCTAGCATATCATGCCATTTGAGAAATAGCTCCATAATGTCAAGAGCAAGCGTCCGTGTCTCTGAGGTAGCGCTATGCGTCAAGCACATCCTTTGCAGAATCCCAATCAGATTCGATGCAAACTGCATACGGTATGGAAAGAATATGGACGGATGGCCTGCAATCAGCTGGTACACGTGTGTGGTGTGAGCCAACGAAGCACTGTGGTCAAGCAGAACTCGCTTTGCCAGCAGAACCCAGGTCGGGAGGCCTGAACTAGCCCCGCCGCCTGTCAGATCTGCTGACACTTGTTGTGGTGCGTTAGTAGGATGTCCGAGTCTGACTGGAAGCACTGGAAGCAGTATATCCAACGCTTGCCTAACGAGGAATCGGCTCTCAACGTGATGCGCTTTCAGCAACGAGCTATACGCCTGAAGAATAATCTTGGGCGGAGTGTCAAAGGCAGCAATGAATTGAGCGACAAGGACATACGACGCATTCTTAATCATAATATCGTCGTTGCGGATAAACAGCCAGCCAAACTTGATTATATCCTTGCGGAGGTCAGCAATTGCATTTGTTGCATGGCGTATAAGAATAGAGGAGAGCTGAACCAGCTCCAGCTTCAGTGGTGCCTTGGCTACAGCTGATGTCTGAGCGCTGGGCGACATGTGTGCTATCCAAACACGCTGATGGACAAGTGACATAACCTGACCACGAAGCAGTTCAATTCCGCGCCGCTCAGAAGAAAGGGGAGAACTGACAGCACCTCGCTTCTCAGCAACATCGGACTCTGCTTCCTCCCCAGAATCCTCGCTGCCCGACATGCTAATGCTTGGGAGGGTAAAGACAGTTGCAACCATTGGGTTGATTAGGTGTTTGAGCAATATCGCATTAGACTCGTCCGAGCACTTGCTATCCGTCAATCGAACTAGAAATGCCGACAACAAGTCGCGGCGCTTGGAAATAGGCCACCTAATTATAATCTCATCCCAGATGTGCTGGAACACAAACGAGACATCAATGACTTCCGAACTGAGCCCAACAATCTCAACCAGCTGAAATAGAATGCCTGGAGACCATTTCATTGCTCTGGTGGCCAGCAGAAGAGAGTGCACCAGATGCTCAATGAGGACGGGTCTCGCCAAGCGCGACGAGTCGCATTGCAAAGGAGCCATTTTTGTCGCAGTCGCCCACACAGCAGTCATAGACTGCAAAAGATCGCTGTGCTCAGCAAGCCATAGAGGGTTGTATTCAAGGCACGTGTGCACCAGCACAAGCGTTGACATTGCATTGTACAGCCGCTGGTGTCCATCCTTGGCATTCGCAACACCAATTGCAGCTGGGTCTGAAATAGATCCACTATCGCCATTCTCAGAGTCCACGTTCATCTTCGCGTCGTGTTCTCCGGGAGAAACAAACTCCTTGAGCAGCTTGACAAGGGATGGGGTTTTGTTGATTAGCGCTTCGCGCAGGGGAGAGCACTCGGGAGAGCTAATTGCATGTTCGAATATACGTACGTAGTGTGTGCTGTTGATGCGCTCAATAAAGTACACAACTGACTCGTTGGGATAGCGGTTCAGGAACTTGAAGAGTGGTTTCCGGAACGGACTCGAGTGGCGGCGGCATAGATGAACCTCCAAGTTCACAACAGAGCTAACCAGATCGTCCAACAGAATAACTGCGGTCGGTGGAAGCAGGTAAAACACTTGCAGGATAGCGACAAGTATCTTGATCTCATGCAGGTCCTCAATCGACTTGTCCGACGCAGCCTGCAAGAACTGCGGGTTGGCCCATTGCTGCATATGGTCTAGAAGCTTGCGCCCAACCTCAACCTTAAAGTAGTTTGTCAGCAGCTGCAGCAGCCGTGCGAGACCATCCAAGCTCGCCACCGTTAATCGCTTGTAGTCGGATAAATTGAACAAAATCGGTCGCAATCCAGTATAAAGAAGGTCTCGGGGAAGCTTCTGCTGCTGAAGAAGAACCTGCTTGAGCCCGTCGTTTGCCACATCTACCACCTCTTTAGATTTGTGATACAGCGATTTGAAGAATACCGATATTATACGAGCACGGGTTGGCGTATTCTTTGGATCCGAAAACTCTGGACGAACCATGGCGGCAGTAAGCATTCGAATGCACACGTATCGCAGGTGCGTCAACGACACTGTGTTGCTTCGCACCTGGGCAGGATGGTTAACCAAGGCTTGATCTTCAGCATCAGCAAGCGCAAGTGCTTCCGACAACAGTCGGAGCAGCTCGTCGTTAATCTCCAGAAAAGGCGGATCCAGAGACAGGCAGTAGGTAATGGCATCAATGTTTCCAATCTGCATGTTGTGAGGCAGAGCCCTGAGCGGCTTGCCAAAAATAGGCACCAAAAGACGGTCGCGCGAGGGCAAAAGAAGGACAGTAACGCTACAGCCAGTCACCTTTACAAGGATATCCAGACATTCCTTTGCAGCATCCCTAACTTCAGTACTAGGGTTGGCGAGCTCCTTGGCAATAAGCACTAGGAATGACTTCAGCAGCCTGCTGTTGTCGGATGAAAGGCTGGAAGACAGTCTTTGAAATTCTGCTAGAGCTTTCTTCGTGCTTGCGTGGAAATCGGCATGTGTCATTGTCGGTGGTCTTTCCAAGGAACCACTGTCGCCACCATCTGAGCTAGTGATAGCAGCATCGACACTCTCGCTAACAAGCGCGCTGACATCCTTGGAAGAGATGGACTGTGCGCTGTTGTCACCATCGGTAGGAGTACCAGAATCAGCTAATTTAGCGCCAGCGTTGGGGGCTGTACCTGAGTCGCTCTCGCCTTCGGCGTTAGCAATAGCGTTCTGTGCATTCTCTGCAGAAGCTGGGCTTTCCAATGCTGGTCTTTCCATTGTCTTCGAAGCTCCAGGCGACGCAGCATTTGCAGCGGCATTATCCTCTGGACTGCCAGCAGGCTTCGTAGCACCAGAAGACGTAGCCGCATTGTCACCCGGACTGTTGGAATCATTAGCACCACCCGACTTTGCAATGAACGCAGCAGCCGTCTCGTCAATAGCTTCTTCGTCTGCTTCGATACCACCCATCTTCACGTCATCAGCTGCTTCTTCCTCAACATCCATTGCCCCGGAATCGTCTTCGGCACTCTTTTGTGAAAATATGGAACTTGGGAACGCCTTCCTGACAATTTCCAACAATGTAGCGTTAGCGTCTGCTGGCGCTGTACATCTAATGTTGCTAGCGTGATTATCTTTGAGGGTAAAAAGCAGAGCCTTACTCAACTCAAGCAGATTGTCGGTCAACCACGTATGGCCAAAGTCCAGCTCCTGAACAATAAATGCAATCCCAGTACAGCCGCTCCATTTTGTCTCTGAATTGGGATCATAGCATGCGGCACAAAGGTCTGAGACAATGCTGCGCATCGCGGGTAGCTGGCCGACCAGAATAACGTTGTTCTGAAGCGCCTCCGCTAGCGAACTGTAATACAGCCGAAGCATTTGCAGCCCTATCGAGCGCAGTGTGTCGGATTTAGAAACAAGCGCACGCGATATCGCCTCGGGAACAGCATCGGCAAGAGCGGTCGCATGAACTGTGTTGCCATCGCTGCTACAGTGCGACTCTGTTCGGATTGCTTCGACGCACTGCACAATGTGCTGCTTGGCTCCTAGCCCAACAATGGTGTTTATCAGCTCCTGTGCCATTTTGCTTTGAGTGCTGGCTAGGCTGAGCGCCCAGATAATACACATCAAGCCGCTGTGGCTGATAGGCAAAGCGTTCTCTGCATCCGAGGCACCACAGGGCATTTCTGTCAAGGAGACGCCCGAATCAGCAGTTGCGGCTGATATAGCTGCAATTACAGCGGTCGCGTTGGCCGACAGAGCCTTGGCATTGCAGCTATCGCCAACGGAGGCGGTGGTTGCAAGAATCTGCTCAAGCAATTGGCTTCCTTGTGAGTTTGGCGAAGATATATTCGCTAGGCGCTTCATCGCCTGTGGACTAGCTGCCAGCTCCGCTAGCTGTGGCCCGTAACCACGCGTTTGGTCATTACTACCATCCAATGTGCTATCTGCAACAAATGGAAGCGTCAGCACATGTCTTGTACAAGAAATAATAAAGTCCGTAGCATCATTGCGAGCACGCTCTGCATGTTTTGCCAAAGTCCGGCTTTCCAAGGTCTTTATGGAGAAGATAATGGCGTTCATGAGCGGCATATTAACTGTTCCAGGAAGACCTTCAAAGGAGAAAGGCACCGTATACTTGTCTTCGCTTGGATCAATCTGGTCCTCTGCGACTGACGGGAATCGAGTCAAAAGCATATGACGGTTACGGCCACCAAGCTTTCCCAGAATACGAGCGGCAACCGAGGCATGCGCAGATGTGCCAGAAGGGTGCCGTAGATGAAGCCACAGTGCAGCCATTATCTCGTCCATGACAGGGGTCAGTATTGGGTCTAAAAACTCGCGAGTTAAGTTGTCGATGCAAAGCTCAAGCGTCCGCAATCCCTGATTAACAAGCTCGGGGCCGGACTCCAAAGCAAAGACAAGCGGCTTCATCAGGAGAGAGAGATATGGCAAGAGAACGCTGAGCCTAACTGGAACAGTCAAGCATATCTCAACAAAAAGCTCCTGAATCGGCGATGCTCGCTTTGTGAAGCCCAGGGCAGCATTGAGCGTGTCCAATAGGTTCTGGAGAAGAGGAATTACTTCCTTGTATAGCGACTCATACCGGCCGCCACCAATGCTACGGAATAAGGCGCGCAAAAGCAAAAAGTAGTTTTCAGGCTTTTTGGCATTCTTGCTGCTTGTGAGCGCAGAGTTTATAATCGGCTGTATGTACGGCTGAAGAACCGGTTCGTTAGCTTCGGGAAAGATCGCCAATGCTAGGAATGCAATTTTGAACAGGTGCAGCATGGTGCTTGTAAGAGCCTCATCCTCCGTCCCAAGCAGATCCAGACGCTCGCACAGATAGCGAAGCATGATGGAGATAAATGCAGGCGATGTGGCTTCCATGGCAACAAAAACCTGGACGCTGGGTATTGCCGCACAGTGCTCGACCATTGCATGGAACGCATAGTCGAATTGCGAGGTGAACAGCTCGTGGAAAACAGCAGAGTCGAGGTTGACAAAGAGATTGGCAAACTGCTCGATTTGATCTTTGCCTTCGCGATCGATAAGCTTGATCTGGCCCTCGCGTGAAAGCGAAGCAGACCCAGGCACGGCCACATCATCGGCGCACTCTATCACATTGCTCTTGTTTGGCCCGGACTCATGCTCGGCCTTGATGCGCTCGACATCATGGATCCTGCAGGCACGCAGTCCCTCTCTGAACAGCGCAGTAATAACATCAAGCTCAAATACGGCCATTTCCGCCTCCTGGTTTGCAACGAGAGACGTGCTCACGCCGTTGCTTTGGCCGTTGGCCTCGGATCCAACCATAGCCGCGACTTCTAGTGCTGGAGCTGGCTCCTTTGCCTCTGTTCCTTCTTCTTTCTCGGCCGCTGTCGTGTTTCGGGCGGCCAGTCCCCAGGTAAAAATCGAGTCGCACTTTCTCAAGGCATATAGAACGTTTTTGCAGCCGGTTACAAGGCTGCGAAGCAAAAAACGGAGCTCTTTTGTCCGGTCGCCATACTCGAAGGCGTTCGTGCGAATAGACTCGCTTGAGCTATAGATATTTTCCTCTGCAAGCACACCGCCCGTCTTTATATTGTCAATTGCAGCTACCGCGTGGTCGCCAATGACAGCAAACGACGAGACAAACGTCTTAAGAATCGACAAAAGCAGCACACGCGCCTGCCTTTTATCTGGTATGCCCATAATCCACTCGGCGATGTTGTGAAGAAGCTTTACGCACATCGTGTGCACTCCAGGGCTCAGCGACTGGTCGCGCATGCAGCTAGAGTAGAAATCAACCATTCGCGTGAGCTGGCTGGGCGACAGTTCCGAACGAATGTGGTGCATCAGATCAGCAAGCATGCTAAATGCAAAAGGCTTTAGAATGCATTGGCTTGCAAGCCCCTTACCAACGAGAACGTTCATGTCCAGGAACTTGTCCGCCAGAGGGACAAAGGCCTTGCGGATCCCAGTAGACACGATATGGCGAGTCGCTATCAACATTTCCTTTCGGGTAGCTGTGGCCTCAGAGGGGCATAGGCACAGCAGCTGCAGCGTAAGACGCGCAATGCGGTCCTGGCTGGGAAGAAGCTGCGTAGTGAATCCCCGCGCGAAAAACGCCAAGAACGACAGCGTTTTGGATTGAGCTGTTATCAGGTCAGCATGGACGCTCCGCCAATGTTGGTGGGCCGTATCGCTGTGCAGCATACTGCTCTTTGGATTCAGCTCAAGCATGTGAAGGATCAGAGGAATAATATTGGTGACAAAAGAGTCAGCATGGCGACGGTTTGTCTGAATGATCGAAACGACAATAATCGGAATCTCTGTCAGCACCTTGAACGAGGACATGGCTTTTGGAAGATTCTTTGCAGCAACATCACCTGTATCGGGACCAGGCGACATGGCGCTGGGCGATAACAGATTTGCATTTGGAGTGGATAGAGAGGCTGGTGTCTCTGCGCTATCCATGGCCCTAAGCATCTGGTCTGTATTGCGATATATGTCTGTTGCAAGACTGAGAAAGGGCAGTGCGACGCTTTCAAGCACTTGGCGGTACATTCGATGCAGCTCGTAGATGATCTTGAGGCACACCACAGCGTTTTCTTCGTTTTCGATCCTAACCAGCGACATTATTGTCGTCACAACCTCCTGCACAATTGGTCTGAAAACTTCGCTGTGTGGGATCCGCTGAATGATCTCCAACAGAGTGAAACGGAGTTTCTATAACCCGGAAATAAAGCTGCCAGACAATCATTGAAGACATTGAAAACATTGAAACAGAGCAAAGAAGAGTAATAGTTAAAGATGCAATCGCGGCTGTTGATACTTAAAAGTTATGTCACAAAAAGAGTCAACAGATGATAAGCACGGATCCATTGAACTGTCTAGTCAATTGGGCTGTAATAGTTACCTGTTCAGGGGCAGAGCTCACAAAAATCGGTGGCATCTTGACAAGCAGATCGCGGATAACAGGCCACAGGAGCGCTACAAAACGCGAGTAGTCCTGCAGCTGGATGTACTCCAGCGATTCACAAAGCTCGTGTGCAATCGTCTGCTTAAGTCTGACATCCAGGTTCTCATCGCGCAGACGCGTTGCAAACACCTCAAAGTTTGTGATAGCCATTGTGGGCTGCAAGGCGATTAGACTGTGCACTCGTTGTTGTTGTTGCTGTTGTTTGTTTTGTGGCTAATTACAGCAACGCACAGACAGAATACAAAAGAAGAGAAAGATAGCACTATCCTGTCTCTATTCTGCTTCCTTTTGCTGGGGTTCTGTCTATTTTCCTGCTTCCAAACGCGTCGCAAAGAACGCTGTTGCTGTATAAAAGGCCGGAACGAGCTTTGAAATCAAGAAGAAGAATAAAAATGCCAATAATAAATAGTGGTATGTGTTTAAATTTAAAGTAGAGAACACCCGTTATAATGGAAAATCGCAAATAGAAAATAGAAAAATTAAAATATAGAAATGAAAAAACTGGTCTTGCTTCCAAAGCTAGCCGCTTTTCGAGATCGAGAGACTAGGAAATTGTTGATGCGGTCTTTGGGCTGGGGTTGATTAGAGAAGACGAAAAGAAAAAAAGGCGAGGGCGCGGCCTCCTTGTCCCTAACAAAAACCCATCCCATACTCCATATGCATGGCACGTGCAATACTCGTGACGGGAAAGCGATATGTTTCTTTCTTCTGTGTCTGGATAAATTGCCGAAACTCTTTTTCGCTTTTGAATTAGCAACAATAATTTCCATACATTTCTTTCTTGAAGCCTCCTCTACTGGCGTTACATGCGTTGTTCATCAAAACGGTTTTATGTGTAATCAACCAGCGTTGGCCGGAAGTTCTATGGAAAATCGTGCGGATCCAACTCTGTCACATTAGTAATTAAGCCAAATGTCGAACAGCAGCAGTTCAGCAGGACAGCAGCAATGGCGGGCCAGGAGTAATGGACCTTCGTCTGTGGCAGAGAGTTTAAATGTAAGCCGCTGAGTTTGTTTTTGTTTCTTTGTTCATTAGAGAAAAAAGTAGATGGCTACTGTTTCGGTCTGCTTAATGCGCAGGCAAGTAGGTTTCTTGCAGTTGAATTTGACTATTCCACATTTGAAAATAACTAACGGGCAGGGAAGAGGCGTCGCAATTGCATGCATTTTTGTTTTTGTTTGCTATGAAGGATAGAAGCAAAAGTCGCTGACGGATCGGGTGCAGAGTTCGGCAAAACTGCGCGCATCCTCGCCTGCGTTTCAGCCGTCGCCATCAAAAGTGCGGCAGAAGACAGTGGCGACAGCAAGTACAATTGCTGATAAACCGCCGACAGTTGTGTGCACGCACAGAAACAGCAGCAACGGCAGTGCTAACACCAACGCCAACGCCAACGCCAACGCCAGCAGCAGAGATGTGAAGGACGAGCATCAAGACCTTTCAGCGAAAGCCGTCAGAAATGACAATGCCATAGCACAGCTGCAATCCGGGATTGCGAAGACTCATATTAGCTTGGAGGCACAACAAGCGAGCGACAAAGCTAAAGACGCCGCCAATGATGACGACTTTTTCCTAATGGAGCCGGCGCCTGGGAATAACAAGGAGTACATGAAGCCGGTAGGACACTTTGCGATTGACGAGGGGCTGCGACGCATGCTAACCGAAGAGACGCGCATGACAGACCACGTCGTGGAGTCCGAGCTGCCATTCCAGGTGCACAACTACCACTCGCTTAGTCCGCTAGAGACGGTTCACGTTGTGTACAATATGTCTGGGAGCGTCACACAGCACGAAATTAAGGCGCAGTCGATTGCAGATGGCAACCACTACAGCCTGCACCGCATCCCGAGTCTGGATCCGGCAAAAGGTCCGAATCTGGGCGCAATTGACAGCTGGCGGGTGGTGAACTCGCCCAACGTTGCACGGGTGCACGAAGCATTCACAACACGCGCATTTGGAGACAACTCGCTTGTGGTGGTGTACGACTACAAGCCCATGGCGTCAAGCCTAAAGCACACACTTGTAGACAATCGTGCACCAGTCACAGAAGCGCTTCTCTGGAGCATAGTCCTGCAGGTTGTTTCAGGGCTCCGGGCTATCCATGCTGCGGGGCTGGCGGTGCACACCCTGGACCTTGCAACAGTATCAATGACTCCCACTGGCCGGGTGTACCTGAACTCGTGTGGGCTTGCCGATGTGCTAGGAGCGTTTGCCAGCTACAACATTGAGGCAGCGCTACAAAATGACTTGCATGCCGTTGGAAATATGCTTGTGGTGATTCTGTCAATGAATCGGGAGAATGTAGTGGCAGTTCAGGGACAGTCGCCGGTTGTGATGCCTGGACCCAGCTTCACGACAGACTTTAAGGAGCTTTTTGGCTACCTCAACCGGCGACTGACCCCGGTGATAGCCATCGACGACATTCTGCGTCTTGCCGGGTCACGCGTGTTTCTGGAGCTTGATGCAGCCCGTCGCGAGACCGACCTGCTTAGCAGAAACCTCAGGCTCGAGATGGCCAATGGGCGGCTGGCGAGACTGGTCTGCAAGATCAGCTTTATCACCGAGCGCACAGACAGCGTCATGGATCCAGAGTGGTCGGAGACGGGCGACCGCTATCTGATCAAACTTTTCCGCGACTACGTCTTCCATCTGGTTAGCGAGGACGGCAGACCAGTTGTAGATATGGCCCATGTTGTTGGCAATCTAAACAAGCTGGATGCCGGGTCGGCTGAGCGGGTGATGCTCATGTCGCGCGATGAAAAATCATGCCTTGTTGTTTCGTATGCCGAACTGAAGCGCTGCATTGACGCTGCGTACCAGGAGCTCCTGAACTCTCAGCCAAAACAGTGGAGAAATTAGCGTTTAAGCTCTTTTTTGTTGTGCTTGCTTTCTTTTTTGTTACTGTTGTCATCAACGTACGTACCATTTACCAACATCTTGTTTGCACAACTCTCAAGCCTCTGTTTCGTCAGATCGGTTGGCTGTTGGTTTCGCTTCGTAAAAGACGGGACGTGGAAGAAGGAGAAGGAGAAGAAGAAGAAGCACAGAAAAGCAGTCGCAGCATATTTTCCACACATGGATCACCAAAAAAAATTGTATGAATGACCTCCTCCCTCTTCGCCTTCTGCCCCTTTGAGCCGCAAAGTCTCCCTTCGCCTATTCCCGTGATCTTTGTTTTTTTTTTCGCTCTCGCTGGAAAGGCACTTTTTTTGCATTTTCACTACTTTGGAGAGAGGCACAGAAAAAGCAAGGCATCAAGGACTGGGGCCTCTTTTCAAGCCTTTCTTTTCCTGTTTCCTATCTGCTCTGCTATTTCTCTTTTTGTTTTCTTTTGCTTCTGCTGCATTATTCGCATTAGCGACCCCCTTGCGAAATTCAAAATTCAACAAGAACGCTTCCAAACCGCTTTTCACCCTCCGTCCTTCTTTGAAATAAAATGAGCTTTGCTGAGATTCTTAGTGGCACGATCTCGCCCAACGCAAACATTCGCGTTCAGGCCACCCATGCTCTCGAAGCCGCCGAAAGCAATAACTTTGTAAGTGCGACTTGCTCTGCAAATGCCTATAGTGTGTGCATTTTGCTTGCATTGCTTGAATCTTGTTTGCATTCACGACTGGTTTTTTTACTGCGATGCTAATTTGGTGCATTCTCTGCTTTTTCTTTTCTTTTTGTCATTTGGGGCTCTACGCACAATGACCTTGTAGTCGCAATACCTTCTTTCTTTGGCCCAAGAGCTTGCGAACGAAAGCGGGCAGGATCCTGTGCGTTCGGCTGCTGGTCTGGCTTTGAAGAACACACTCACTGCGAGGGTAAGTTGGCCTTTTTTCCTTGCGAGTAAAGGAATCTTGTTTACATAGTATTGCTTGTCTTGTAATGCTTTTCTTCTGCTTGCGATGCTTGATCCTTTTTTCTTTATGTCTCAAACTCAAACATGGCATTGTCATGGCACAAGTGTGTTGTTTTTATTATTTTTATTGAGCGCTAATGCTCTTCTGCAATTGTCTGGCTTGTTGGGTGCCTTTTTATTTACTTTTCATTGTGAACCACACTTTCTTGTGTGGTCAAAAGGTCGCTCTTCAAAGGCGTTGTGCCGGGATTTTACTGCGGTACTATAGTCTGTTCAGACTGATTTATTCATCAATCGGCCAAACCAACCAACTAACAAACAAGCAAGCGAAAAAAAGCAACTGTTCTTTCTGTTGTTCGTTGTCCTCTTTTTGCCATACGTACCACGAAATACATTATAGGACGAGTCGCGTCAGATCCAGTACTCACAGAGATGGCTCCAAGTCGACGAAGCTGTACGCGAGCAGGTCAAGCAAAGTGTACTCGCAACTCTTGCCTCACAAAGCCGCTTTGCAACAACCCCTGCTGCCCAGACAATTGCCGCAATAACCGCTATTGAACTTCCTCAAGGACAATGGCCTGACATTATTTCCACGCTTTTGCAGAATGTGTCTGCGGCCAGCGCCAGTCTGAGAGTCGCCAGTCTGCAGACCATTGGGTTTATCTGCGAATCCATCGATCCCGAGATCCTGACATCACAAGGAAACACCATTTTGACAGCGGTTATCCAGGGCGCCAACTCGGAGGAGCCCAGCCAAGATGTTCGTTTCGCCGCCATCACTGCGCTTTACAACTCGCTAGAGTTTGTGCGTGCAAACTTTGAGAACGATGGCGAGCGCAATGTCATTATGCAGACGGTGTGCGAGGCCACACAGAGCCCCAGCACGAGTGTCCAGGTTGCTGCGTTTGAATGTCTTGTTCGCATCATGCAGCTCTACTACGACAAGATGGGCTTCTACATGGAAAAGGCGCTTTATGGTCTTACTGTTATTGGGATGAAACACGAGGAGGAGAAGATTGCTCTGCAGGCAATAGAGTTCTGGTCTACTGTGTGTGACGAGGAAATTGAGCTTCAGATCGAGGAAGACGATGCGCGCGAGTTTGGACGGGAGTTTGAGCGGCATAACTTCCGGTTCGCGAAAACCGCTCTGCCCCAGGTGCTCCCAACTCTGCTTTTCTTGCTAACCAAGCAAGACGAGGATGCAGACGAGGACGAGTGGAATGTTTCGATGGCTGCTGCCACCTGCCTTTCGTTGCTTGCACAGACCATTGGTAACGATATTGTTGCGCCGGTGATTCCCTTTGTCGAGCAAAACATCCGCAACCCAGACTGGCACTACCGCGAGGCAGCAGTTATGTCCTTTGGATCAATCCTTGAGGGCCCTGAATCGTCTGTGCTGAATCCACTCGTGTCACAGGCACTTCCTGTGCTTATTGAGATGGTCAAGGACAATGAGATCCAGGTCAAGGACTCTGCCGCGTGGACCATCGGCCGCGTCTGCGACTTGCTTGTCGAGTGTATCCAGATGGACGTGCATCTCCACAATCTCGTGAGTGCTCTGGTTTCGGGCCTTGAAGACAATCCACGCATCGTGGCAAACTGTTGCTGGGCCATTATGAACCTTACAGAGCAGATTGGTGGGACTGACGCCGAGACGTACGCTCTTTCTCCTTACTTTGAAGGCATTATCACAACGCTTATGCGCATCACCGAGACAAATGTCAACGAGAACAACTCGCGCACATCAGCCTACGAGACCATGGCTACACTCGCAAGCTCCGGCCCCAAGGATACCTACCCAGTCATTGCAAAGCTCGGCGTGGCCATCCTAGACAGGCTCGATTCCACCATTGCCAACGCCAATCAGACCGTCAATGCCGACGACCGCCTTGTGCTTGGCGAACTGCAGTCCAACCTCCTCAACGTGCTTTCTAACGTTGCACGGACGCTCGGTAGACAGATATCCGAGATATCCGACCGCATAATGACGTCTGTGCTGCGGTTGCTCGAGTCGAGCAGCAAGCAGTCCGTTGTCGCCGAAGACGCCTTTCTTCTGGTTGGTGCGCTGATCACTGCTCTTGAGGGCGACTTTGCGCGCTACCTGGAATCCTTCTCTCCGTTCCTTTACAACGCCCTGCAGAACCACGAGGAGTACCAGCTGTGCTCGATTGCGGTCGGGCTTATTGGCGATATCTGCCGCGCGCTAGGCCAGGGCGCCTCGCCCTACTGCGACCAGTTCATGAACATTTTGCTACGCAACCTCGAATCCGACGTCCTTCAGCGCGATGTGAAGCCCGGTATTCTTTCGTGCTTTGGAGACATTGCTCTTGCGATTGGCGGCCGCTTCGAGACCTATGTCGAGGTCTCCTTCAATGTGCTCATGGCCGCATGCACCCTTAGCGCCAACACGCAGGCCATCGACTATGACACCATTGACTACAACAACGCGCTGCGTCTTGGCATCTTTGAGGCCTTTGTCGGTATCACTCAGGGGCTCAAATCAGATGGAAAGACACAGCTTGTACTTCCCTATATCCAGGACGTTTTTGGATTCATGAGGGTGGTTGTTGGAGACCAGAACAGGTCGGAGGAGGTGACAAAGACGATGATTGCGCTTATTGGCGACCTGGCCTCCTCTTTCTCCAACGGAGAGCTTCGCGAGCCGCTGCAGTACGAATGGATCCAGACCCTGATCAAGGAAGGCCGTGCCAGTCCTCGCGGTTCCTACATCCGCGATATTGCTCGCTGGGCCCGCGATATGGTAAAGCAGGCTATCCCTGCCTAAATCTCTATTTCTTTTATTACTTGGAACAATCTCACACTTCTTTTTTTTTATAATTCTCTTCGCTTGGCAGCATTTTTATCCAGCAGTCGAGGTTTTGCTGAATGGTGCTAAAGCATCGTTAATTTTGCTTTCCTATGTGTGCTGCCAGGCTTCTGCTGCCTGCCTCTTTTTTTTCACCAGGCCCTTGTTTACAATTTTCATTGTTTTTCTTCAAATATATTCTTAATCATGCTCTTGCACATTCGAGTGTTTATCTTCTGAGCTTGCCTCTAGTTCACTAGTGCTGGTTGAAAGACATTTGCAATAAATATAGGTTATGGTCAAAGACACACGAATCTGCGTGAATGCATCTTTTTACATCGCTCACTTGCTCTTTTGCGACAGATAAAAAGTCCAAGCGAGTCGCCGAAGCTCCGGTCTGTGTAGGCCACTGACATACTTTGCCAGCGGATTGGCCGATGACGCTAGCTCAGAAGAGCTTGCATGGAGCAATATCTTCTCGAGTTCTATGTCGAGTAGTCCGAGCTTTTCATGCACTACAATGAGCGGAGCCAGCGCAGCCTTGCGTACCTGGGTGCGTGGATGGACAAAGCACAATATCGAATAAGGCATAAACCGATCCAGCTCCTGCTCTGTGAGAATGGACGAGGCTGGCAATCTCTTCACAACTTCAGCAGCAAACTCAAGCATGCCCGCCAGAGCATTATCCATTTTATACACGCCCATCGGATCTATATCAGCAGCTGTAGGAACCGCAGGCTCCAGACGCGCTGCATATCCTGGCTTCTGGCTGGCAAGATCCTGCACGAGTGGCAAGGGTGCCCGCTTAAAAAAATCCTCAACAAGCTCAAAGCACAGATCAACGTCAAGATGAGTCGCAATGTCATAGAATACGTCTTCTGCAGAACCGCTCAGAATTGTCGATTCAAAGAACCTGTTGCGTAAAGTCTCAAGGAGAAGCAATCGCGCGTTTTCCAGAGTAAAGTATTGCGACTTTCGACGAACAAGAACACGCAGCACATCAAAGCAGCTGTCCTTTGTAAAAACAGTGTCCCGGCTTTCTGCAGGTTTTTGTAGCCACATCAAACAAGCACTCAATATGCGCCCCAAGTACCCGTGGCCGCCGTTGTCCTTGTCGGACCATACGCCGCTCGACTCCTCCTTTGCAAAGCGAGCCAGACTACGGAAGAGGGCCTCGTTCACCTCGTTATTGGCCTCTAGACGCGACAGATAGCCAGCAATCTTGGTTAGCCGCTGGGGAGTATCCGCCGGCATTGGCGATTCAATGACAGGCTGCCGATTCAAGGCGCCTGCAGCTGCAGGCTCGAGTGGGCCATGCCAGTAGCGTGCGGTTTGCGTCCGAGGAGTAACCATCTGCTGATAGGCATTCTGTGCTACTGACGTGGCAGCGTGCAAGCCATTGAATCTTGGTTGCATGCGAGGCAGCATTCCAGGAGATTGCTCTGGCGTGATTGTCTGGGCCTTCGCTGACAGTCCTTTCGACGCCCCAAACGGATCCATACTCTGATCTTCCTTGCTCGTGTGGCTCAAAGGCTCGTCAACACACATCTCGTCACTACTACTCTTGCAATCCGTATGAATCGGAAGAGTAGACATTTGCGAAGCTATGTCATCAACCGCTGGATCTACAGCAATCGTAGTCGCTTGACTCTCTTCAAAAACGACATCCATCATATTGTTACCGTCGGCAGCCTCCGCAACTGGTTTCTCTTTGGCGCCTTCAGTGCTGAACCCCGGGAAGCGTTTTGATGGCGTGTTGTTATCCATAGGCAATTGGCCTGCGTCCATCTGGTTAAAGTCAATAAGCCCGAGCGAGGTCCGTGTTTTAACAGGCGTCTCTAGCCCTCTGATATTGCCGCGGGAGATATGCAGCTCAGCAATCTCGGCAGGTATAATCCCCTCATTCTCTTCATTATTCCCTTCATCTCGCTCATCCAGCTTGTCAGGCCCAATAGGAGACGATGCTATCTGCACGTCAACAAGAGTAGAGTCATAAGTCATCAATCGCTCGCTAGATGCTGGTCCTTGTGGACTGTTTCCAGAGGCAACGCTCATTAAGCCTGAGGTGATGGACTCGCGACTGCTACTAAAGCTTGGGCGTAACGGTGCCGGTCGGCCATAGGTCCTCGATGCCGGGCGGAAAGTAGACGCTGCCGATGTGGGCCTGTTGTCTTGCAGAGTTTGGTTCATCAAATTGGCACTCTTATCACTGAGCACATACCTGGCTTTGTCCCTATCCAGTGCCGCGCGGATGTTACCAGGAAATCCAACACTAATGTGATTAGCATGAAGTGCAGAGGTCATATACAACTCCCAAAACAGCTCACGAGATGCTTCTCTGACAGATGGCTGGGAGTCGGATACCCCGGCTTTCGTTACGCCCCCAATCGTTGTAAGGACATCGGTGTTGCGGCGATCTGGTAAGCCAAGCTGAGTTCTGTGGCTACGCAGCACCGTGCTACATACAGTAACAATGGCATGACGAATAGTCGCGCTCTTGTCTGACATACGCAACCTTAGAGTATCAATGGCCTTTGGGCGCAATGGAAAGTGCCTATAGACAACCTCTAGCGACTTTGACGCTCGCTGTGCACCAATCTTCTTGGTTTGGGCGCATTGCTTGAGAAGTGCGTCAACAATAACATCGACGATTGTGCTGACGTGTGGGCCAAGTCTAATTGAAATATCTTCGCAAAGTCCCATTGCGTGAGAAGACAGCGATGTACGCAGGCTCTCGACGGCCTTGAGTAGCTCGTGAATATGCTCTTTCAGGAGCGTCGCAAGGTCGCCATGAAACTCGACAGCAGCATTGCCCCAAATAATTCCCCGGTACAGACAGACTGCTTTTTCGCGCTGATTCCAATTCTCCTCTGTTTCTCGTCCTGCAAAGCATCCAACAGTTCGTGAAAACTCTCCAGCCAAACTAGTTTTGCTGGGCACATTATATATCTTGACTCCGAATGGCACATCATTTCCTGGTATAAAAGCCTCGAATGCTTGAGTATGCGATCCTTGTCTTTGTATTGGTCGGCGGGTAGAAGGAATGTTCGAGGAGCTATGGTTTGACAAAGACGATGTCATTTTCGGTAGCCCCATAGACGGTGGGCCTGGGTTTGCTGGCGACAAGGATCGGTTGCCACCAGAATATCGCGAAGAGCCAGCCGATTGCAGACTCAGAAGCGACGATGAGTGATGGTTTGGGATGACTTTTGTTGGAGAAAGAGGGCTTGAATTCCCACTTAGACGGGATCCTGGGCGAAACCCTTGCTGCGATACGCGTCCACTGCCATTACGCAGCCCTCCGGTGCCTGGGATCTGTGGAAGAAAAGACGGCTGAGCTATGCGCGAGTCGGCACGAGCACCAGATATACGTGAGCCAGGCCGCATACCCATGGCTGATCCAACCCGAGAGCTGCTCCGCATGCCTCCATAAGGTGACGACGGCATGGCGGAAAGCTCTCCTGGAAGCGCCGTAATTGCCGATAGGAGTGTTGGTCTATGCGGCGTGATGGATTGCGCCCTTGTGATGATATCCTCTTGTAGTTCTGTATGCGCGTGATATATCGTGTTAAGCGCACGCTTCGCAGCAAACCTAACAGCATCGTGGTTGTCATCAAGCAGCGTAAATGCGTTAGCTATATAGCGTGCAGCGGGGAAATCGGGATACTGCTGAACACACGTTATCAACCATTCGAGAACCATCTCGCGCACCCTCCACGTTTTGTGCCCAAACCCGCGTGTCTGCATGTCACGCTCTAGAGAGGCTGCTGGGTTCGAATACGACGCTGACGGAGAAACAGAAACTGCTGATCTGGCTGTCCGCGACCAAAACGGGGTTGTAGTCTGAGAGGTCGAACTTCCAATACCGCCCTGCCTGCTAGGCACCCTGGCCTGCGTTGGCGATTGCGACGCCATTGCTTGAGTATGCTTGCCTTGTATTGCGTTCAGAGATGCCCACATTTTTGTAAGAGTACTCAGTGCAAGCTCTCTCAGAGCCATACGGCCATCGCCTAGACGGTCAAGCACTTGGGGAAAAACAAAGTGCAGCATCGTTTTAATGCACTGAGCATTTGCATTCTGAGCAATGTAATCGACAAGCGGCTGTATACAGCCGAGAGCTGCCTGGGAAGCAATCACCTGAGAAGAACCAAGAATAGGAGCAAGAGTTGTTATTATGCCCTCCAACGCCTTTCCCTACGTATTCGCATGTCAGAAATAACAAGAAAAAAAACACTGATTAGCACAATAGAACTCTCACGACATACTATTACGTCGTAGTTGGTGCACATTCCCACCAGACATGTTATATCATAAGCTGTTTTAGCAGCCACTTACAGAGCCAGTAACGCCTCCGCTCTCAAGTGATTCGCGAAGATTCTCCAGTATAACGGCGCGCTTTTCGACACCTAGGCTCTGTGCATCTCGTAGCAAGCATAGAAACTGGTCTAATGTTTCAGACATTAGAGGAAATAGAGGCAGTGGCCCTTCGGGTCCTGTGAAAAGTAAACAAACAGGAACAAAGTGCGTCCAGTAAAAAAAAAGTACGCACAACGCGTCCTCTGCTGTCTTTCGTCCTTCCGCGATCAACTTAACAATCCAACCAAAACCGTATTGTTCAGCTGTACGCTGCCTTCCAAATATAATATAGCGGAACAGCAAAGTATTTCTGGGTTGGGAGCCAACTAGGTCTAGCCGGATTTGCGATGGACGCAATTATCAGCAACCAGTTGCGACAGGCCAAGGTATCAAATGCAGCGGCTATTGCGAATGTGCGTGTGCAAATGTATAAATTAAAAAAGGTGGAAATAAAAATTAAGAGGAAAGAATATACGTGACAATGAGCGTTATTAGAGAAGTGACGAAAGGAAAGAGAGTAAAGAGAATGCTTTCTCAACCTCCTTGAAGGTAGAGAAAAAAAATGAGGCAAAAGAGGAGCCTGATCAACAAAACAATCAAGGCATGCAACAACATGATCATGCAATGCACTCTGTGTTCGCAGTTGCGCAGTGTCACTCCTTCCACCAGATTGAAAGGAGAGAAAGGAAGGGAACCCACACAAAAACCCGTCCGACATCGTGCCGAACTGTATTCCACGTATATCAATTTGTTCGGGTACCCGGCGGCAATACTGCACAGCCGAGGAACTGTCAGCGGCACAGACCTAGTCGGCTCTCTGAAAATAGTCTTCAAGTATGGAATACAAGTCGCGTCTGCCGCTTTTATGTGTGAGTGGCCAAACATCCATATGGCCTTGCTCTCCATGGCCGCCTTGGTCAGCGCTGTAGGCGTGGGAGTGCCCTACAAGCTTGCTTATCCAGTCAACGACCGATTCATCCTCGGCGCCATTCACACGTCCTGAAATCTCGCCCAGGGTTGCGGATTTGTCGTCGAACAGCCTGGACGGTATGTGTTCTCTAGCTGCCAGAATTGGCGAAGAGTTTTCGTTCAGACTAATACTGCTGCCACGTGCAACCACCGTTATGTCGCTCTCCTTGCTCGATGACCGCTTGCCAGGCGTGCACGCGGCGCCGTTTCCAGCCTGCTCTAACGGAACACTAAGATCACTTCTTTGAGCCCTTTGCTTCGTCTTGCAAAGGGCATATGTATCTTGGTTCAGTTTTCTACCAGCTTTCTGGCTGTGAGTCTTATCCTTTGCATTGCTGCCGGTCCGGGTGTCTGTATTGGGTTCCTCTGCCTTGAGCGCAATATTTGCTTGCAAAGTATGTAGACCAGTCGTAACGATCGGGGTCGTTGCACAGTTTTCTGGATTCAGGCATTGTGACTGCATAGATGATGTGTTAAGATCTTGCACAAACGGATGGATCTTTGTCAGATCCAAGCAAGCCATATCTGTGCTAATCCCCTTGAATGACGGAGAGCTCTGGTACCAGCATCTCGCCATACCAGCTGCTTGAGCACCCTCCCGCACATACTCTGGTGCTTGCATTGGCATTATCCCGCCAAGACCATTTTCCAGACAGTACCAGGAAAAGGCCTCCGCAAGTGCATCAGTGCTGCAACTTGCAGAAGGGACGTCTGGTGTGTTTGTCTGCTTTGTAAACATGGTGGCAGAAACCGAATCAGTTGCGGAAATGTATGGACCTGTAAGATTGCAAACCAGTTCGTCTGGAAGATACGGTGTGCTTGTACCGGCAGTGAATGTTGGCCCCAAGTCTATAAAAGATGATGTTGCTTGTTCGCTGCTGAGCGGTGGCTCGCTAGACTGTGTTGCGGTATCCAATCCGTTCCCAGGAATTTCGTTAGCGCACATCGCATGCTCAGCATTGTGCGTCATACCGCCGTTAGCCAAGGTCTCGTATCCTTCCATTGCCGCAATTGTAGCCATCATGAAAGCAGCTGCTGTCGAGTTGGCGTCGTTCTTGGGACCATGCGCAATATCATACATTCCAGAGGACAACGGGGCAAAGGGTAGCTTGTCCTGCTGCACCGTTTTTGACACCTGAGGAGTCGCCGATTCCTGTGGTGCAAACCCTGCGCTCTGCGGCATCAGTACATCTCCAAATGAAGACTGAAATGAAGCAAGTGCGTGCTCCTCATCGCCATTTCCAAACAAAGGAACATGTGCATAGCCGTCACGATTAACATCATAGCTGCTGATGCCGCTACCATACATGCCGTTATCTTCGCCCTGTGGCATTGGAGAAGCCATGGCGCTCGGGGTTAGCATCAATCCAAGAGACGAAGGAGGAAGCTCAGAAACAACCCTTCTGCACCGCTTTGCTGGACTGATCAGTAGCCCGGGCATACTGTGCTTGCGTGTAGTGCTAGAGTCCTTTATTTCTGAAGGCGTAGACGTGGTTTGATACAATCCCAGGGAGTTGCAAGACGCAGTCTCCTTATCCATGCTTGTCCTGGCATTGCCTGCAGAAACAATACGACGCGTCTTTTTTATATTTCCATGGCCAGTGTTTGGTCTGCTGTAGTGTAGTCTGAATACTGTCTGGATATCCAAAAACGTCTCCATATTCATGCTGTGGTTGCTTGGCGGCTTCTTACAGTGCACCCAGACCTGGATGTGTGATGATACTTGCTTCCGTGCGCGATATTGGCTTGTTTTCATAAAAATGTAGCGTGAAATAATGTCATTTCTTCCGACAAGCTCGGAGCAGCTTCCTTTATGCTTCTTCTCTTCTAGATGGTACTTTCTCTGGCCAACTGACGCAAAAAGACGGACTGCTATAAAAAGTCAATAAACGAGTGGGCAGCAAGTTGTTTAAAAATGCAAATAAAGTAGTCACGTACGATATATCCGTTCATTAGTAAACACAATGTCATTCTAGCGCTTTAAGAATAATAGCAATAAAAAAGATACAACATGGCCTACTTACCCGCTATAAACGCGTCCTCAATCTCTACTGGCCAGACTTCGTCTGTAACTGTCTTTTGCATGGCTGCGCTGTGGTAGCTCTCAGCATCAAGTGCCGAAATGATTTGACGCACCTCCTTGACATCCATACCTCATAAATGTAGAAAGCTTTATCAAGTGTAGAATCCACAAACTGTGCTAAATTATAGATGCCAAAGAGTACAATTCTAAAACTTTATGAGTATAAAGAAAAAACAAGAAAAGCTGCAGTGCTGGGAGAATGTAAGAACTAACGTTATCAATTGCGTTCAGGCTCACAATAGCCAAACATAGAATTAAATACAGTATTAGGTCGTCAAGGGAGCAGATCTGTTGTATTGTAACATATACTATGGATTAATATAACGATTACATACAACTCTAGACGTTAAGGCACATAGAGTCGTGTTATTAGCAAAAATGGTATAAAATGGCAGCGAAACTAGAGGATATTAGGTAATACTATGGAAAGGGCGGCATTAAGGATAAAGAGGAAGGGTGGAACAAAAAAAGAGAGGAGGAAAAGTACAATGTGCCGCAAAAGGTACCAGTGAGCAGAATAACAGGGCGGCTGTTACGCTGTCTATAAGGCTAGCTGTAGAACAACAACAAAATGAAGGGTGCGAATACGCAATAGATATACAAATGCCTGGCATAATCCCTTTCGGCGTGCTTATCGCGAAAGATGAAGAAAACGGGGAAAATGGCTACGTTTTTTTTTGGACGTGCAGACTGTTGGCCCTAAATGAACACATTTTGACGTTTACTGCGCAACCTGGCCTGCATGCGCTTCTGAGCAAGCCCATCACTGCTATTGCCCCGTTTCTGGCTAATAGTTGCAGGCTAGAGAAAGCCATTGCCTACCGGGACACAGGGGCTTTGGCATACGCAATGCAAGCGGCTCTGTGGGAACAACGCAACAGTTACTACGAAAGGTGACAGGCATGGTCCCTGAGATTTAGCACAAATAGAGAATAAATAGAATTGTTGGGCACCAATGTTACTGCTTCACAATTGCACGCGCTGCAGCCCAGCAACCAGAATTGCAATGTTTATAACACTACCAAGCACTCTATCACAAGCAATCTCGAGAATGCTTTTTGCGCTCATGCCGTCAGTAAAACGAGCACAAATCTGGGGAATCAGGGATCGATATTCTCGATGTTCCTTTTGCACGAAAAACGTTGCAGATGCCATTGTTTACAAAATGTCATGAAGAGGGCGGTGATGATGTGTCAGCGATATCTGGGCACAACGAGAAAACCCTCTTTTCTCCAAGCACGGCTAGGGGCCTCAATAATCGGCTAAAAGCAATGGTCGTTTGCAGAGACAGCAGGACGCTTGCAACGGTTCTGTGCACATCGCCGACTGGATCAGTTCGGGTGTGTTGCTCACAAGCCAGTATGTGTAACATATTCTACGAATACGTTTGTAGCAATGAAATGCTGAATAAATGAACTAATGTTTCTGGTCTAAACTGCTTTTATCATGCCGCACAGCACTTGTTGCAGCACCAGATAGAGATAGCAGCCATGCAATCCGGAGCATAACAAGTTGATTTGAAAATTGTTATTGGAATAATGGTCGAATGCTGCGTTTATATGTTGTGGTGCACAGCCTGGATACTATTTTTTACACAGCAAACACGGTCCACTTTGATTCAGCGTGATCTCTTGATGAGGTTTCACGAAAGCTTACCATCAAGGATTACTATTTTTGTGGCCTTTTACGGGCTTTTCTGACAAGCCTCCCCCCTCCATTTCCATCACTTGGAGTGCATATGGAACATCATACAACAGCTCCCTCTTCTACTCTGCAAACCATTGCATTTTTCGTTTTTATTTCTTGTTCTTTTTTCTCTTACTCAATCTGCCCTCTTTTCTTTCAACCACCTTTGTAACTTTTGTTTCTTTTTCTGCTCTTACCCGTGCTTCTCGCTGACCTACAGGCATCCTTAGATACATTGCTGGAAAAATGTCGGCTGACGCAGCTGCCCAATCTCCATCAAAGGAGCTGTTGGAATTTGCTGATTATCTGTACAAGCCAGCAAAGTCCGGTCTGCGTGCACGCGAGGGCGTATTAAACGGACGGCGCGTTCAGTTTTTCAAAGGCAAAAGCGCACTGAATGCACTTACCAAGGGCGAGGATAACAAACCAGCAAAATTTGCCTCCCGGGAGGAAGCCGTCGAGTGGATCCAGGATCTGCTTGATTTTCAGCTTGTTGTGCGTTGCGACAAGGAAGGCGAGGCTTCGCGCCAGATGCGCATAAACCCCGTACAGAGCTTTGAGGAGGAGGCGTACTATGCGTGGCTCTACGAGGGCTCACAGTTGATGATAATCCTTGGTGGCATTAGTGTTGTTGCTGTGGTTTTGGCCGGCGTCATGTTCCCGCTTTGGCCTGCCGTTCTAAGGAATGGCACATGGTATCTGTCAATGCTTGCTCTTGGTCTACTTGGCCTGCTGTTTGTCACAGCCATAATCCGTCTGATCGTGTATGTCGTAACTGTTCTTGTTGCGCCGCAGGGGCTTTGGATTTTCCCTAATCTCTTTGAGGATGTTGGATTCTTTGAGAGCTTTGTGCCGCTCTATGGGTGGGAGCAGCCCAAAGACGCAAAACCCGCGACCGAGGATTCGGGTGCAGATGCAAGTGAAAAGAAGAACAACTAAGCAACAGTTGGCTTTTATGCTTTGACTTTGTTTTTTTCTTTTGTTTTTCATATATGCAGTGGCATTTTGATATTTAAAAAAAGTACTCCTTTGTCCTCTCCTCGAAAGAAAAACATCTCCAAAAACTCAGTGTCTACCACTAACAATGGTCATCTAAACTCTAAACGGCGCCTTTTAGCAATCTCAAGCGACATGTCCTCGGGCAATGTGAATCCGCGGTTGGGTGTGATGCTGGGAGGGGAAGAGCCTGGAGAACAAGCGGCATTGTTTGAATTGAGCTTCTCTATCAACTTGCGTGCGGCCCGCTGTATTTGGCCACGCTTGCTTGCCGTTCGAGTGAATATGCGCACAATGCACTCCTCATACTTTTGTGGAACGCATAAGCTGATAAACTCGCTCGCAATTGGAAACTTTTCATTGACGCTATGCTTGGAGTAGAAGTTGACGTGATCCACAGGGTTTTCCTTGTGCATTCCATAATGGACGCAACAGAACTCAACAAGCACGTCCCGTTCAACAAAGTCGTCGTTTGTTGAGCGATGGCCAACTATCTCTGCCTCGTTAATAACATGGTTGTTGGCAATGGAGGCAAGCTCGGGCGGCAAGATAAACTCGTCAACAAACTTGTATATGTCGCGTTTGTGGATGCGTTTGATAAGAGCACGTGCCGCCTCCAGCTCAGGATCTTTGGATCGCTCGATATCGCGCACAACGTCATCCGTGAGATGCTGGTATTGGGAAGGATCCGTCACTGCTTGTGAGATTTGTAACACCGGATCGGCAATGAGCATAGCGTCAACCATCATAAGTTCGATTGCCTTTGCAGCACGGTGTCTGTAGACCCGCTTGTGGAGGCTGTAGCGTGTATGGAACATTTCCGTCAGGTTGTATGCTTCTTTATGGTCATAGCAGACTTCGTTGTCAATGATGCGAGAGTTGAGCATCAGCCGCGAAAAGTCATAACTACTTTTTACGCCAACATTGTAGCAGTCGCGTTGGATATAGTCAAACTTGTCGACATCCACGCCGTTGCGCTTGTTGGCAACAATGTCAAAAAGGAACATCTTTTCGTCGCAGACAGGTATATTGGTTCCTTGTATGAGCCTCTTTATAAACTTTACGTCGTCGTCTTCAATGTCTATATTGTTTTCGTCAATGGCATAGTCGAGCATCATCTCCGACCCCATTTCGTGCGACCATTCAATCCCAGGACGCGCACGCGGGATAAACTCGTTGTCAAACATGTGGCTGTATGGGCCATGTCCAAGGTCGTGACAAAGCCCAGCAAGAGTTACGCAGCGAATGTCTCGTTCGTCAATAGCCAGCTCAGGCTGGCGCAATGAGAGCCCCTGTACAACTTCGTTTGCTAGAAACGACGTTCCTATACAATGCTCAAATCTATTGTGACTACCGCCAGGAAACACATGGTACCCGCTCCCAATCTGCTTAAGATTACGCAGTCGCTGGAACTGTGGCGTGTCGATAAACTCAAGCATGTGCTTGTTTAGTTTGATGTAGCCGTGGATAGGATCATTGACGTATTTTGTATTGATTACGTCTGATACATCTACAATCGCACTGCTGGTGTCTATTTCCGTAAAACCCCTCCGCAGCATGTTTCGTTTCTCTGCGGGTTTTTTGTTCATTAGCTCTAAAATAAAAAGTATAAGAATAAGATGTGAGCTTTAACAGTATCAACAAAAAAAGTGCACCTGTACACCCAAGCGTTTGCTGTCAAGACATATATTTGAAAGAGAGAGAGAAAGAGATACAGAAGATAGTAGCCGTTTTAGTGCTGCAGGAACCTTTTCCTCTCTGATGGATGATGGTCTTCTTTTATCTGCACAAGAGCCAACGACTAACAGAAATAGAATGATGCTCTAATAGCAAAGAAAAACAAGTCATAAAAAATTCTTTTTTATCGTAAAAGAGGAAAGAAGCGTCTTGAGCCATGTGTGCCGATAAAAGAAAGGTCGTTGCTTTAAATCGAAAATGCGTTTTTTCTTTCTCCACAAAACCAACAACCCTTTGCCGTGAAAAAAATCATATGGAATTTTATCAAAGCTTTGGCATCAGCCTGCGTATTTTCATGCAAATCTTACTATATTAGCAAGCCCTGACTACCAGCCAGAATAATCAATGTGTGATTTCTTTTGCTGGATCACTGATGGAGCTATTGTGCAGGCTAGTTCCATCAGCTAGCTCCGCCCATTCTTTTGTGCACGACGCCCAGTAGTGATGCACAGCGCTCTTTGCCGGATCGCAGTGGCACCTTAGACGAGACTCTTTGTCCAGAGGGCAGTTGGTCCATGGGTTGTGGTAGTACCCAATGTCCTGGAACCAGTGCAGCTCCTTCTTTTCCAAAAGCAATGCCGCCGCAATGGAATGCACTGGCGCATCGCCCCATCTCTCGTAGAAAAAGCCGCCTGCTTTGTCAAGATAGTCAAAGAATTCAAGATACTCTGGCGATCTAAAGAGGCTGAGTGCGCCGATTTCAAAGTTGGACCAAAAATGACAGCCGTTGTAGCTCACGCCGTCGTCATTCGATAACCACTTGTATCCGTTTTTGTGACGCACAAAATCGGGATGCAATGCAATAAAGTCCTTGACTGTTGACCAGAGGGTGGGGATCGTCTCTGGATACTCGTGAAGAGCAATTGTGTATCCGTATTTGATGCCATTACGATGCATGTATAGGAACGGGTCATAGTCAATGTCGCACGAGTACTCCACATCCGGTTCAATGCGCCAGTAGTAATCGATTTCCTGGAGCAGCGGGTGGCGGAAGAAGAAGCCGCTGTTGAAACGGCACATGTGTCTATAGCTCTCATTGAGCGCATAAAACACACCCTGCTTGCTCATTTTCTGGCGACACTCTCGGGCATAAGTCTGGTTGATCCACGCGGGATAAGACCAGTGCTCATGCGGGATTATCCCAAAGGTGACGTTTGCCTTTGTCATTGCCGCTGTTTCCACCTTGAACTCTTCTGTAAAAGGCACGTCGTTTAGGAACACGTAGGGATAGTTGAATCTCGAGTTGAAGCGGTCCTCTATCTGCCGCATTGCTCGCTTCATCCCAAACAGCTCTGAATTGCGTACAAGCACGACAAACGCCGCGCGGACAGAATTCCCTTCCGCGCTTGGCTGGTGCTGTGGCGCATCTGCTGGTGGCTGTAGTGTTGTCGCATGTGTGTCGGAATCCACACCTTGCCGTCTCACAAGAAAGGCTAGTAGCAATCCAATTACAATGTTGAGCAACATAAATTGCCGAGTCATTATTATACAGGTGTCGGAAAGGCAAAAGACAAAAGAAGAAAGACCGCGACAAAAGCTCTGAATTTGTTAAAGATGCAAAAGGGAAGGCTAGGAAAAAGCAAGCAATAAACAATGCAGAACACTTTACACCAAAGTCAATCAACATGCGTTTCTTGCTGAACAAGCACCAATTCTTCGTAGTACGCTGCTGGTGCATAGGCAGCCATGGACTGTGCATTCTCGCCAAGATAGTCTACGCCAGTTTTCCCGCCATGGCAGTCATTTTCGCACACAAACACCATGATCGTGCCAAACTCGACGCCCAGGTCGAATGAGTGAAGAAGCTGGCTTCCAACAAGGCGGTTTTGGCTTGAGCCTTCTGCCCCGAAATGCGGCTTTTTTTGTATCGCGCTTGCTTGGCTGGATAGTGGAAGTTCGGTTAGCAGTGCTGGCATAAGCTGGCATTCAAAGATACGGCGTCCGCCGCAGGCTGGGCAGCGGGGGAGATTTTCTGTTGTATACCTTTGAGACAATTGTGCACCAGAAGCTCCATTATCGTCATCATCATCGTCATCGTCATCGTCGTCATAATCATCCTCATCGTCATCGTCATCCTCATCGTAGCTGTTGCCAGACTCACGATTTTGGTGTTGGTGACTCTTGCAGGACAGGTGCTTCTCTTTGGGCCTCAAAAGGATCTTCTGCGACTGTTTGTCCTTTGATATTAGTGTCCTTGCCGCGCTGTCCTGCAGAGAGTAGAGTAGAGGTATACCGCCATGCTGGTAGCGTATAACCTGTTCCGGATTCTGCCCGACGACTGTTGCAAAGCGTGAAAAGGCAGCATCCATCCCCTTTGGAAGAACAGCTTGCTCGTATCTTTCATCTGTCCATTCTTCATGCACTTCATCTGCTCTGGCTTCTTTCTGACTGGCCTTCCTGCTCTTGGACGGCTGGGACTGATCTTCCCCGCTGCTCAAACCATTATTTATTGCGCTAGCCGCCAGTAGTGCTTGATCCATCTCAGATCGATAGCGGTCCATCTTGCGCGGTTTTTTCAAACACTCCAACTCGAATGACAAATATTTTGCACCCACAGCCGCTTCCGGCTCTGGCCATTCCACGCGTGCACTCTCTGTCGCGGTATCATGTTGGGATGGAGAGATGCTAATTTCTCGGATCCCTTGCCCCAGAACAGCTACGTCGTCTGATATGCCATTCTTTGGTTCGTGAACCCGTAGATCTTCCTTGTTGCTCTGACCCGCTTTGCCAAAAAGTGGACCAGTGAAAAGACCAGCTCCAGATGTGGTTGACAAGGGTCCACTCGAGCTGTTCCAGACACTACCAAAGTCCAATTGTTTGCTACTGCCACCGGCTTTGCTACCACAACTTTCATCTTTAGACTGTAATTTACGGGCTCCCTTTGCGCATTTAACCAGCTTCAATGCATATTGTGTGTTAAGTATATGCGCCCTAATCGCCTTCATGGCACCTGGCTTACCGCTGCAAGCACGTCGATTGCAAGCCCATATATAGAGAGACCGGTCGAACGGCGAACCATCCAGCGGAACATATGTCTGTACAAGCAACGTCATCTCAGAACCGCAGCACACACACATGATAGTCGAGTGGCTGGGAATAGACGATGATCTGTCGAGCCATACTGGCTTTCCGCCCAGTTTGCACAAGAACGGATCATCGAGGTCTGCTGCGCTCACGACGTCACCCTCAGAATATCCTAGGGACACGGGCTCCAGCATCTTTCCAACCTCCTTATCCGGCATTTAGTTCAAATGATACACAACATAAACCTTTCCCAAGAAATAACAATAGAGCAGATATTCTAATACCAATAATGACTAGTGTAAAAAAACCAACACCAAAAAAAACCAACTGGGGAAAAAAAAGAAGATTAAAGGGTAAGGTCGTCAGTGAATTTTGCTGAGATCACAAACAGCAGATCTAGCATTGTGATTAGGCGCGCAAGCTGTTTAGCGGGATCATGGATAATTCTACCAAAAGTGGGCCAAACGAAGAGATTAGTTGACAACAGTAACCCCTGTAGAAAGCCTTTATGCCTGCTTCAGCATACAGCTTGCGGATGCAATCAAACGCCCCGCTGTAGAGCTTCTCTGAACGCCCGGACTGCATCATGAGGTGACCGCGAACAGTATCCAACGGGTAAGCCAAAAGTCCAAAGCCAATAACCATCCCTTGAGCAAAGAGCCAGGAAGCAAAAACATTTGGATTCTTGTCCGACTTGAAGAAAACCTGCTTAATTGTGTCATAAACAAAGAAATACAGGGCACGGTACGCCAAAACCTGCAAGACCGACATGCCGTATCCACGATACAAGCCAAGAATACCATCTTGCTTGATGATAGATCTAATGCACTGAACCCCAGAAACCATGCGGTTGTCATCTGTGCTAACGTCTAGCGCAAGCTTGGTGCGAACCAACTGGAGAGGATAAAGGAAAAACAACGATGCTGCACCAGCAAGCCCGCCTGATAGCATGTTGGTGCCAAAGAACTTCCAAAAGTCAGTTACTGGATTGTACGTTGGAAATAAGCTTCTGAACCTGTCTCCAAATACAAACCTCAAAGCCTGTGTAGGAATAAATTTAACAACATTGAACAGATTTCCACGCCTATATTCTGAACGGAGAACCGCACATATTTCTTTAGCCACGATATTGAATGAAACACAAGCAAAACCCCTTCACACACGACTGCACAGATTACAATTTTAAGCATCTGTCATGTAGATTAACAGGTTAACTCGAGCGGTCTAATCATACTTACCACAATGACAATATTCCCTGCTCTGAGGGAATGCGGCGAAAGGCGTCAACGATGCCCTTGTATTGGCGTTCGGGTGCAATTTGATCAGAACTGCTTTGGAGTTGCAATAGCAGCCTTACTCGCTCCAGGGGCGACGACCGAAGACTAAAGAGCGCATAAGTTGCTCCTCCAACAGCAACGTCAGAAATGAGCGTAGTGTTTCCGTACATGGAGCTTGTATTTGCTTTCGGGTATATCAGAATCTTTTTCAAATGACAACTATATTTTATAATGGAAAGCCAACAAACAAGAAAGGCCAAACTCAATGCTTCCAATTTTTGGCATTTTATATGCATTAGCTACAAAAAAAATATGGCTAGCTGCTCTTTAGCAAAAAGAAAATGGCAATATGATGAAGTCTTCTTTACAAACATTTCATTCGAGAGCTGATTTCTTACAAAGACACGTCTCTTTAATCTATTTATTTCTGTTGGTTAGTCTTGTCAAAGCGTTTCTTTAAGCAAACTGTAAGAAGTGTCTTTGTCAAGGATTTAAGGTCGCATGACACCAGCTGATATGGTTTAGCGAACACAGCAATATGGCCGCAGTTCGGTATATAATAATTATCGAGAGGGAAACGAAAGAAAAGCTGCGGTCAATTCTCAAAAAAAATCCTAGTAGAAAAAATTTGCATATATAATAATTCGCCCACTCTCTCACACCGCTCCATTTCTTTAAATCACAACTCTCTCGGTTTTCTCGCTTTAATTTTCAGTTCTTTATAGATTTTACATTCCTCTTTCTGCATTTTGGTAGAACAGCATTTGTCAGATAAGCAATTTACAGAATCACGCGGTTTCTTTCACTTTAGAATGAAGCAAATAGACTCTACCGATCCAATGGACGCCCAGCCTACGGAAGCTTCACCGAATGCACAGAATGTTGATAGCAACGGTTCACAAGGAGACTCCGTTTCATTGAAGCATCAGAAGCAGAGAAAACATAATGGCAAAACTACAGAGCATCCCCATGATGCAGTCAAATCAGAGGGAACTGTGCAGAGTGGAAAGAACAAAGGCAAAGACAGTGGTTCTAAACCCGGCACAGCCAGCGAGGAGGAGAATATATGCTTTATTTGCGCCGATACGGTCAGGTTCTTTGCCATTGGCGAGTGCAACCATCTTACTTGCTTCCGTTGCAATCTTCGGCTACGCGCGCTGTTCAAGTCCAAAGCCTGTCCGTACTGCAAAGTTGAGATGGATACGGTCATACACACCAGCAACTCTGGCATGACCTTTGACGAACTTTCAAAACGCCCGCTACCTTACACCGACAAAAATCTCAACATCAAGTTTGACAGCAAAGAGGCTTACAATGTAGCCATGCACACGCTGCAGTTCAACTGCCCAATCCGAAAGTGCAACTACGTTGATAGCGAGGGGTGGAAAGGCCTCAAGAGCCATGTACGTGGCGAACATGCAAAGTCCTTTTGTGATCTTTGCCTGAAAAACAAAAAGTCATTTGCAGAAGAGCACAAGTTGTTTACCAAAGCACAGCTGCGCGTGCACTACTCGCGCGGCGACAGTGTTGGCTTTACTGGCCATCCCCAATGCGAATTCTGCGACACGTCGTTCTATGACAACGACCAGCTTTTCGATCACTGCAGAAAGAGACATGAACAGTGCTTTATTTGCGTTCGCAATGGTGCTGGCAGACAGGTTTACTACCCAAACTATGACGCTTTGGAGGAGCACTATGACTCTGCTCATTTTTTGTGCAAGGACACTACGTGTTTACAGAAGAAATTTGTGGTTTTTGAAAACGACATTGATCTGCAGGGCCACCAGCTGTCTGAACACGGCGGCTCGCATGCTAGCCAGCGCGCTAGGCGCGAAGCAAAGCAAGTGAACTTGAACTTCCAGTACACTACGGCTCGGGGCGACGGTAGCACCAGCAATGGTAGTAGCAGAGATAGACAGCGTAATGCGAGCCGGCGGCCCAGAACCATGACCGTTAACGAGCCTGATACTGCCGGTGTTAGCATTGCAGGACGCAGACGCCCGGCTGGATTTGGTCGTGTATCAAACAGCCCTATGGATCGTCCAGCTGCCACACGAGCTAGGAACCCTACGCTCTCCGATTCAGCGTCCGCTCCATCTACACCAGAGCCAGAACAAGAGCCAGAATTGGAGTCCTTATGGCCAACATTGGGCTCGATATCTGAGGCGGCGCAACAAGACAATCGCTTTTCAACCGTAAATCCTGAATCAGCACGCCCTCAGGCCCCGGCTGGATTCGGTAGGCTCTCTGGAAGTTCTGGACTTTCAGCAGAATCACCTATTACTGCAGCAAATGTGAATGAAGAGACCATGTCGTTACATCAGGATCTTTTGCAGCGTGTCTCTGCGTATCTGAGTCATCGTGAACAACCTGTCTCTCGCTTCCGCAAGCTGACTACCCAATACAAGGACAATCAGATATCTGCCAGTGACTATGTGAATAATTGCTGGCTTTTGTTTCTGACCGTTCCCGAGAAAAACGCGAAGGAGATGATTCAGAAAACCGTAAAGACAGTGGCAAATCTTCTTCCGAATCCTGAACTGAAGGACAAGCTGATGAAGGCCCTAAGTGACCATCGTATCAAGCAGCAGCAGTTTCCAGCACTAACTCCTCTCAACAATAATTGGGTACAAGATGGCACATCGGAAAGTCGGGCTCGTATTTTGGTTATAAAAAGCCCTTCTTCTCGTGCGGGCACGGGTGCTACCAGCAGTCAAGCAGAAGATGCCACTGAAAAGGACAAGGATGATTGGCCTGCTCCTTCGTCGTCACGCAACACAGCGCTAAAGCACCGTCCCTCTGCGCAGCTCGCTCAAAGACTGTCAAATGTCTCCTCCCCCTTATCTGCCACACGCTCGGCAGACTTTCCTTCACTAGGTGCCAGTCCCGCACCCTCGCCATCACTTGGCTCAATGATGTCGCAAGCGTCCATTAGCCCAAGACCAGCCAACAGTCTCAACTCATACGGCAGCAAGTTTTCGGTCGGAACACATAGAGCTGTCTCATCTCCCTCTGGCGCTACCACCACATTCAATTCACAGCGAGGCTCAGAGTTTCCGGATCTCCCTCCGCCATCAACCACAAGACCTAAAATTCCCCCACTTAATCCGAATGCTAGATCTGCATGGTCAGGATCTGGGCCACAACAAGATGGCAGCTCAAACAAGAACGGTTCCGACAACAAACAACGGAACTCTAAAGGAAAACAGGTTCTTTTCCGTCGTGGTTAGGTATTATATGGCCCAGCTTTTATTCTTTAAAGGTTGTTTATTGCTAACAGTGGTGCATTAGATCCACACCTAGAGTTCAAGCTATTTAGTAAGAGTGCCTCTTGTTGTTTTCTACTCAAGAAGCTTGCATTAAGGGTGAAGAATGTTTTTTATACGAAGCAACACACGTTGAGGAATGCCTGCGTTTCGCGCGCACTCCAGCGCATGTGAGGATCTACTTGATTCAATATTGTTCTCCGGCATATCGACAATCCTACAGCAGAACAAGTAGTTAGTAGTTAGTAGTTAGTAGATTGAGATCTATGGCTAATGTTGCTACTAACATATTGTAAACAAAAGTTGTTTTATCAACATATAAATAGATAATTCTGCCGATATGTAGTCATGACACATGTTGTTCTTGCCTGTAAAGATAAGCAACTCCTTTTGCATTTTGTTTAACTAGGGTTGATTTCAGCTGGGCTTTATGCCAGATATCCTTGATACTTGTAACTGCATTTATCTCTATAGACGTAATAGTAGCACTGGAGTGAATATGGTTAGAAGCTTTTGTTATTAACCACAATATTATTTTTTATTTTGCCGGAAACAGCAGCACCAAATGTCTCTTGTTGTACATTGACTTGTTTATATTCCTACCTTTGAAATGCGTGGTTGCCAAAACAGCTGGACGCCCATTCTCTCGCCGAGTCAGGGACGCAAGGACGCCACACAAAAGCCCAAGGCCATCCGTCGGGCTCGTTCCTCGGCCGAATTCGTCTAGAAGAATCAGCGTGTTTGCAGTAGAAGCTCTGATCATGTCGGCTACAATAGCAAGGTCGGAGCCAAGAGCACTTGTTCTGTCCACAATTGATTCGTAGGACCTTCCCAACACCATCAGTCGATCCACCAATCCAATTGTCGCTTTCTTTGCTGGAACCCAACTTCCAATATGTGCCAAGTACACGGTCAAAGCACATTGCTTTAGGTAAACGCTCTTTCCTGAGGCGTTTGGGCCGGTGATAACAAGTGTCTTTTGCATTGCATTGTTGTCTACTTCCACATGTATACATTTGTTGCCAGATGCGATATGTATGTCATTGGATATGCTCTGCTGAACACCTACAGAGTGCGTCAGTATCGGATGATGGCCCTGCACAATGTGCACACAATCCATTTTGTCCACACTTGGTTGGCAGTATCCCGCCAGACTTGCAGTTTCAGCCAGAGATTGTAGACTACAAGCCCTTTCAAAGTTATTTCTAATTTAGTATTCACCTTGGATATTAATAGCCAGCACGAGCTATGCAACCAATATTTGCTTACCAATCTACTTGCGAAGCGAGCTCAAAGGCAAGCACAATACTGTCGATGTGAGCGTTGATTTCATTCTGTAGATCAAGGCACACCTCTGATTCGGCATCTAGGAGTAACTGAACTTGTAACATTATCAGTCTTTTTCATCTGTGTTGCTTTTCTTTATCGTTTGGAATTGGCTAAGTATAATGCAATTGTTTTTATAGACATATTATAAGCATACAACGTGCTAATACTTACCCACTATTTGTGTGTATATGTCTCCCGGATCTTTATCAAGTTCTAGTGAGAAACAGACACAAGATCCAGCCAAAATAATGCACAGTAGTGCTTTAAGTGTTTGATCTAGTACACTGTTCAAATTTTCTAGATAATATTTTACAATATGTGCTTTATCTCCACATATCTTCTATAACTATGTCGGTTGCCAAAATATGCTGCGTTTACCTGCTGTAATATTATTTTTGTAATATTGTTGTCTGTCCGTCTGAAACTATATAGGGTATTATATTAAACAGAGTATTAGCATTGAACTTGTTGGAATGTTTCTTGCTACTGTTTGTTTTCTCATTCTGCCTGATCTATGGCATTCCTTAGTTATTGCGTTATCTAAAATACGTACTTTTAGTATCCAATCGGCAATTCGATTACTAAGACTTTGATCACTAAACGCCATAATATCGACTGATGATAGAAACCCCAGTTGTGGAAAATATACGCCAACCACCGGTACTCCAGCAACTGCCTCCATTTTGCAGCTTGCCAAATCCTAGAACAAAAGAGTTTTTTGTGCAAATAGATAATTTATGTTTTAAAACATTTGCTTAGTATACCAATTTTGATAATGGCATTAAGCTGTCTAAAATATTCATTTCACTTTACCAATAGTTCCTCTAGATTATAGAATCGGTTTCGCAAACAATCTACTTTCGTGCTAACCCCATTTGCAATAACAACACGCTCTTCCTGACGGCTGGCAGTAAAGTCGACTGTGTCAGTAATATGGTTAGCTAGTGCTGAAAAGGATTCGCTGTCTAGTCTCAAAAACTACACAATTGAACATGTTTGCAAGCGGAATAGTCAGTTATTTGCTAAAAGTTGCTTATATAATTAATTTTGTTACATATAAATTCATAAATACCTCTTCAAGCAGATGCGGCAAAGGCGCTAACGACATAAGAAGGCTGTGTAGTTGAGTCACTGTTGAACAAAACTGTGATATTATTTCCAGATCAGAGACTACAAGTTCAATTTGCACTCGTGAGCAAACAGCTCCTATTGTTTTTACTTTTGGCAATATGCTTCGAATCTTGCTAACCACATTGGAAGCAGAATCCGAAGACAGTAATCCTATCGCCTCTTGCCGCTCTCTTATCTCATGTATTGTTTGAAGAGGGCAATGCAGCCACTTTCTAAGCATCTCGCGCCCACCAAGGCTTTTTGTCTTATCCAAAAGACCTAATTTTTGACATGTGCACATAGCTTTTAACGACTTTAGGGATGACCAGTATCTATGCACTCTGTTATATGTGGAATATAATTAACAATACCTACTGAGAATTGACAATCCTTCTCGTTCAGCCGTTGATGCATGCATATTTGGATGCATTTGAAAGTCAAATATTTGAAGATACCTAAATTCCTTAGTTATTAATTTTAAATAATTAGCCTTCGAATTGTGCACAAGTAAAGTCATATATGGGAAGACTAAGCATTTGCACCAGTCATAGATTCCTATGATGCGCTTAAAAGTTGTTTTTGTCTTACTCTAGTGTATAACGACCCACTGCCATGAAACCTTTTCTATGTAATTGTTTGCATATTGTAGAAATATTAATTCTTTTATGTTTAAGAATATAAAGCTTGATGTTTACACATTACATTATAACACCATTTGTTATATATAATTATGTAAGTACTTACAGCTCCATTGATTTGATTTTAATTGTACTCGGTCTATTGCAAAATGATGACTCCAAGTGCCTCATCAACGCACCAGCGCATCCAACCTAATTACCAGAAGAAAATTTAGTTTACAATTAATAGAGTTTTGCCACAAGCATTAAGAAAAATAGAAATACAAATGCAAGCTACTTACTGAGGATGTATGTGTGTGAATAAAATTACTTGAGATGCTAGAATCAACAATAGCCTTTATTTGATTGTTTTTTGTGCAGAATCCTTCTTTTATAGCATTTACTACCACTTGCTTTCCATGACAATAGTCAAATTGCCTTGCGTCAATAGCAATAAGTTTTTTTGCTGTTTTCTCTACATATTTAGTTATTAACCAATTTTGGATTTAACGTTTATAAATGTTTCTTAAACGCTTTCACATGGGTGCATGTAAAAACAAAAATTCTGTAGTTTTAAGAGTAATAAGCTTTACTTACGCGCAAGATCAAGAAGTTGCCTTTGGTCTTTGTTTGTTTTGTAAATGTTGTCAGGGTGCAGAACAATGTCAACGGCAGTTTGCTTAAAGACTACACAAAATAAGCTAATTTTTAGCAATGAATCTGGCTAATGATACTACCAACATCAACTTATACAAATATTACAGTTTGAATATTGCTTACACATTTCACACGCTTTCTGCGGCGTCGCATGGTTATTAGCGTCAATTATTGAAAGAGTATGGAGTACATTATCATACACAGATGCACCAAAGAATCTGTCAGCTGTACAGATAGCAACAATAATCTACATGCGTTACGACAAATATTAGCGTTACTGAGATTATATAAAATGGAATTGCATTTAAATGCCATATTCTAAACAAATAAAACTTTACCAGAGTTTCAGCCATAACTAAAAAATTAGTATAGTGTAAAGACAAAATTGTTTAATTTGCATTTAACGTGCAAAGAAAAAATAATTTTCTTAACGAACGCTTTTAAAGTGTAAAAGATTCATTAGCATATATTAAATTATAAAAGCTACAACAGCTAGAATCCAGAGCTCCTAGTTTACAAAATGTAAAAAATAATTAAACTCTGAGCAAAAACGCCAACACCAAGCTTAAAATATTGCGTCATCTTTGAACATCGAGTTTAACCTACTTAAATTATTAGATCAAAATATATGTATAGTATCTTATTAGTTGATGTCATTGGTTTTCATTAGCCATTGTTGCGTGGTATATTTTGGAAGCTTACCATTTTTTATCGACATGCTTTTCCACAATTCGGTTGATGTTCTGTTGTCGGATAACGTATGGATGACTGAAAGATTTGAAAAACGCTTGGACCGCCCGCCGATACCCATTAATGGCTGTAACCCGTACCGCGGTAGGCAATACATCAGCGGATACCACCATGCCATCAACTAAAGGCCCGAACGGTCGAATTTGCTCGTCACAATAAATATTAATACCATATTCGCCTGGTTCCAACGGCCGAATCTGAATTTGAACGTTTCCAAAATCACCGCTAATTGTTTCTGGTCGATACGTGTGACGACTTTCGTTCCATATTATATGGACATGGTCATTGCCAATGTGTCGCTTCTACATAGTATTTATATGCGCCGGGACATGTGTATCGACATATTTTAATTTATATTGTGATTCTTGACCATGTTTGTGTACGGTTTAAAATTACTTACCTTGTTTAGCTGACGTGCGTCGTTATCGCTATTGGGCATAGAGGTTGCCTCGTGGAATATAAATTCAATACCATCATCTGAGAAATAAGGACAGCTTGTGCCATCGGAGCCATTAGCGTCAAGCTTTCCTGTAAACCCGGGAAAAGACTTGATGTCAATTTTCCATCCAAGGCCATTGACAAAACTCTTGTAAGAGCCACTTGTGTCATTGCCTGTGTTAGAGAGGATTTCCGGTTCACTCCATTGTCCAGGACCAACATATAGCAATGCCGCTTTGATTGTCTCGCAAGCGTGT